>CAJUYI010001558.1:0-50938 GCA_910591695.1 Galerucella pusilla
CGTCCAGGAATGTTAAGCTTTTCCTACGCGGTAAACAATGTACTATTTCCACTTCTAGCAGTGAAGTTGACAATAATTGCTTCCTCTAGGTTAATAATTTTCTATTATTAACCTAGGTCAATAATGGACAAATTCAAATATTTTGAGAATTCAGGGATAGTAGTTTAACAAAAATTTGTGCAACATAACTTTGTATTACCCAGGAGATTGTCTTTAGCATATTTGCTGCTTGAAATCACCTATTAAGATAAAATTATTTGAATAAAAATGCCATTAGTTTAAAATTCGCGCTCAGCCAAGAATGACTGATGACATAACGAGTACGTTCATAATATATCGAAAACTGACAGTGTACTTGTCAGTCAGACGACGGAGTAAACGCTTCTAGTGGTATTGGCTTATTACGCTATACCGAGTGTCCCTCTCAGCCAGGCTCTGCTTAATATTCTATTTTTGTAATCGAAAACAATACAGTGTATTTTCAAATATTTTATTTTGTATTCGTTGCTTTTAAAGGCATATTTTACAATTATATGAACTCTAATAATGATTTTTTTTCGTTTGACTTTTAGATACTATATAACGAAGGTATAAATAGAGATGACGCATGTGATATGTAGGTGTATAATTCAGAATGTACACATGGTTTTTCGCAAACAATAATAAACGTCTTATATTGTCTATCTTATCATTATCAGTAAAAGTAAATTAACGATGTTTAACAAACTGGCGATAACATTTAAATATGTTAATGAGCTCGCGTATTTATTAAAAAGTTTTTAAAATTGTTTTCCAAACATGACTAGTTAATGTTTTTACTCTTTTGTTTTAGTTGTGTCCAGCTGCAGTATTTATTACTTTAAAAATTACTACTTGAAAATCAATTGCAAAAGCTCAAGCACGTCTTTGCCCTCCCCCCATTAACTTCTGCAAAACACCCAAAAAAAAAACAAATTTTAGTAAAAAACAACGCATAACAATTCAAGAACCTTCGATCATGGGAAAATTTTACATACAGGGTGTCCAGAAACTCTCTTACCGAAAGGAAACTACAGTTACTAGGAGTTATTTTAAGTCGGCTTAGCTCAAATTATCTTTATTCGGAAATGCTTCCTAATGGAGCTACAGCCCTTTGAAGAAGACGTCCTCATATGGGTTTTCTCCAAAGTATTCAAAAATACTGTTACTTGAAATATTCAAATTTGGTATAATCAATAAACAGTTACAAATCAGTCGTTCGATGTAAATAAATTTTTTTCAGATCCATCACAAGCGTGTCAGTCGGGGGGACCAACAGGTATTTTTATAAAAAAAAGTTGATTTCCAAGTTTTTCATGTATCCGACACCGAATTTGGAAAATTTAAGATAGTTTTCATAAAATATCATGAACCGTTTCCGAGAAAAATACATTTAAACTTTTTGTGTTTCTTACATAAAATCATGTTGGATTATAAAATTGTATCTGTAATATCAAATTAGCTTTAAAAATCAACAAATTGTACAGCACTGGTAACAAAAGTCGTAAGTATTAAGTTGCTTACATTGTTTTGGAAATTTGAAATGAATTTTATAATCAACTATGATTTTATGTAAGAAACACAAAAAGTTTAACTTTATTTTTCTCGAAAACGGTTCATGATATAGATTTGGAAGAAGAGAACATTTTTTATGAAAATTATCTTGAATTTTCCAAATTTGGTGTCGGATACATAAAAAAGTTGGAAATAAAATTTTTTTAATAAAAATACCTGTTGGACTGACACGCTTGTGATGGACCTGAATAAAAATATTTTAAGTAATGGTATTTTTAAATAATTTGAAGTAAGCTCATATGAGGAGGTCTTCTTCAAAGAGCTGAAGCTCCCTTAGGAAGCATTTTCGGATAAGGGTAATTTGAGCTAAATCGACTTAAAATCATCTCTAGTAACTGTAGTTTCCGTTAGGTAGGAGAGTTTTTGTACACCCTGTATGAGTGTTATACGATAAGATTAGCGTCTAGCCGATTACGAAGCATCGCTCACGAAGATGAACGATAGGCAACTGAAAATTAGTGGTTGAGGTGCGCATGCGTCCAACCTTCTATTCAATGTGACTGAATGCGAGCAGATTAGCCCAGTTGGTAGGATACTGAGTTTACAACCCAGAGGTCCTAAGTTCGAAACCTGGTTTGGACCTGAGTTTTTTTGTTTTTTATTTATTTTCTGATATTATTATACATAAATACACTTTGATCGACCGGGTTAGGGCTGGATTTTCTTGTTTTTTTTTTCAGTTTTCTATTTCTTATTTTCTGATTTTTTTATACAGGGTGGGGAAATCTTCTGACATCGGAGGATTACATCGTTGTGGTGATAGATAGAACTTTATAGTTTTGTGTAAGCTAATACAGTTACTGAGGGCACATTTTGAAAATACTTTAGATTCTACAGGGTGCTCCAAAACCACGTAGCAGCACAAACTTACATTTTTTTAAATGGAACGTACTATATTTTTTTCAAGAATCGAAAAGATCTCACCGAGAGCGTTACAAAAATATAGCACTCTAATATATTATAAGGGTGTTTTACAGAGATATGGCCAATTATTAGCAAAAAAGACCTCCTCTTTAACACTCTGCAAAACAGTAAATTAAAATAAATCAACAGGTCTTTGTATTGAAATGTCATACACACATCATTGGCTGTACTCAATATCAATTACTTTTTTATCTGTGGCTTCTTTAATACAGGGTGAAATAAAACGCAAATCAAGCAATATCTCAAAACTTTTAAATGAATCACCCTATAAGTATTTTTACAATTTGTTAGTACAATTAATAAACTTTCAAACGATGTAGTACAATTAGGACATAAGTTAATGGAAAATCGTAGATATTTTATGATAATGGTCAAAAACAAGTATTTTACGTACACAAATTAAATGGTAGGTATTAAATTTTTACAAGCAACATCTTGTGAATTTTAACATTTCTAAGGCATAAATTCTAATCGTAATTTTGGATGCATCTAAAATATCTTTGACTTCTACTCTTACCATTAGAGGAAGGAAAGAAGGAATTATGTTGGAAGAAATATTTTTGTTTACTGTAAGTAGGCTAATGTCATTATAGTACTAATAAATATAAAAGCAGTTTGTAGTCTTTACGAAATAATTACTTTAGTTATTACAAACAGTATATCTCAGTTATGTGAAATTAAAGCTTGTATTTTATTTCCCAACTTTTTCTATTTTTGAAAAACTAACAATTATGAAAACCAACATTATAAGAACACTCACATTTACATAAATGAACATTGACATTCTATAAAAAGTATAGTAGTTTAAGCTAAGTGTTCAAAATAGCGACCATTTACTTCCATACAATTCTTTTCAAAAACGAGGATTTTACTCTTTCCAACATAGCTGGAGTTATTGTGGAAAGGCGTTACGAATCCTTTCTTTCACGTCTTCTCTGGTAGTAGGTTCCGTTTGATACACAAGTTGCTTGATGTATCCCCATAAAAAGAAATCCATCGGTGTGAGATCTGGAGATCGAGGAGGCCATGAAATTGGTCCACCACGTCCTATCCACCTGTAGGTAAAATGTTTGTTTAACCACCGACGTACACAACGAACGTGATATACAGATGCTTCATCTTGTTGGAACCACAAGTTAACTATTGTGTTAGAATCAACTTCCTAAACACGAACGAATAATACAGCGATATTTCTTTGACATTTATTAGTAGATACTATTTTAATAGTAGCCCACTTGATATAATCAAAAATATGGCTTGATTATGTTTCGCCCATTCTCAAACAAGCCTATAATATTAATTCTTGAAAGTGAAACATTTTTTGTAATTCCAGGTACCTACGGTATTAGTAAACATTTTATTTCATTGATTAGATATTGTAGATGCATCCAAAATTGCGATTAAAATGTATGCCTCATAAGTGTTAAAATTTACAAGAGGTTGCATGTAAAAATTTAATACCATTTTATTTGTGTACGTAAAATACTTGTTTTTGACCATTATCATAAAATATTCACGATTTTCCATTAACTCCTGCCCTAAATGTACTACATCGTTTGAAATATTATTAATTGTACTAACAAATTGTAAAAAGACTTATAGGGTGATTCATTTAAAAATTTTGAGATATTGCTTGATTTGCGTTTTGTTTCACCCTGTATTAAAGAAGCCACAGATAAAAAAGTAATTAATACTGAGTACAGCCAATAATGTGTGTATGACATTTGAATACAAAGACCTGTTGATTTATTTTAATTTACTGTTTTGCAGAGTGTTAAAGAGGAGGTCTTTTTTGCTAATAATTGGCCATATCTCTGCCACGTGGTTTTGGAACACCCTGTAGAATCGAAAGTATTTTCAAAGTGTGCCCTCAGTAACTTTATTAGCTCACACAAAATTATAAAGTTCTATCTCTCACCACAACGATGTAATCCTCCGATGTCAGAAGATTGCCCCACCCTGTACATAGTTACACTTTGATATATCGGGTTTAGGCCCGGGTTTTTTTGTTTTTTTTGGAGTTTATTATTTCTTATTTTCTGATATTTTTATACATAGTTACACTTTGATCAACCGGGCTCGGGCCTGGGTTTTCTTGTTTTTTTTAGTTTTCTATTTCTTATTTTCTTATATATATACATATACTTTCAGTTGCCTATCGTTCATCTTCGGGAGCCATGCTGCGTGATCGGCTAGACGCTAGTTTATACAAGCCCGATTTTAAATTTACAATAATACCAGGCCGTAATGTTATTCGCATACTTATGACTTTTCAAATGTCTTCGGCAATCCATTAGACCTCCAGCCGATGCTTGTATTTTAGCTAGAGATGTACTTTTTGAACATTTGCTCTGAAATGCGTTCCTTTATGGCTTCTATTAAAATAATAAAAACACTAAACACCCTGTATCTCATCAACGATAAATCTTAGCACACATGTTTATAGGAACTTTTGAATGGTGAATCGCACTCAACAATAATTCAGTTTTTTTTGCCAGGATTTGCTGTGTTCACTTCTTTGGTTGAAATGGGCGCTTTCCAGAATATTTCCTTTTCCTTTACTTTAATTTTTATCGACTCTCCAACGCCAACAATTGGGTAAATATTGTCCACATCTTGTAGACATTAGTTTGAACAAAAAATTATCATCAATGGTAACCTTAAATATGAGTTTGTTTATGAAGGACAAAACGATTTCAATTCAATTTTGCGAGGCTATCTATAAATTTGACTTAATATTTTTAGCTACGCTTGAATTACATTCTTTATAGCAAATTAAAATTGTTATATAACTCTTGGCATTCACATGATATATCTGGTATTGTCCTGGTTTACGTTAAATCCCACCATTAGAAAAATTAATAAAATTACCTTCGCTTAGACGATCCATAGGCCAAAACGTAACAAACCCCCGAAATTATTCCTGCCACCACACTAACTCCTAATCCCGTAGAAACCGCGAAAGAAACCATATCGGCGGGCATTTTAAACAAACTATTCCGCACTAAAAAAACATTTTCTTTACATATCCATTCGATAAATGGTTTTCCCATAAAAAAATCACCTGGTGCTATTTTTCACTCCGAAGACGACGTCCACTAGATCATGCACTAGGTATATCGTCGGTAAAAATGCGTCGGCTTAAACTAGATACTAAAATCTAACAGCATCCGTAGCGTAGAAAGGAAACAGATAAGAAAGTTCCGTGCACTAGGAGTCGGTGGAAGTCACGAGGTAAGTAATGGAGTACACTTTGATGTGTAACGACCTTGCGAAGGTAAATTCACCGAACGAATTGATGAGAAAGTTATCTAAGGAATTGGTGGAGTATATAGGGGGAGTGTGTTATGTGGAAAATATTTAAAATGTTTATAATTTTTTTATTTTAAAACTTTATATACGAGGGCTGCAAGTATAGTCAATTTCTATGCAAGATCATAGAACTGTTACTGCTAATTCATCCATATCGATTTGTTTGCTAGATGTAATTGCTGAATTTCGAAAAACCATCCTCCAACAATGCAAGCTCCTACTACACAAGATGCTCCTTCTCACTAGGAGAACATACCTCTGTAACTAAGGCAGAGAATGTGTCAAAATTAACAAACATAAGACTGACACTCATAGGATAAACATACTAACTGACAGCCAGGCAGCCCTTGTAGCTTTAAACAGCCGCAAGGTAACACCCAGACTGGTAGAAGAATGCCAGAAAGAACTAAATGAACTAGCAGACCACATTAAAGTAAGACTAGTATGGGTGCCGGGACATAACGGTATTTCTGGAAATGAACAAGCTGATGAGTTCGCGAGAAGAGGTTCAGCAACAGCATATGTTGGACCAGAACCAGCTCTTGGGACCACAAAGAAGGGTAAATACAAAAATGGGTACAGAGTCAACATAGACTTCAGTGGAGGAGCACTCCAAAGCAGGTAGGTACACAGTAAAACCTACATAGGTGACACATGTGACACTAGCTCATTGTCCATCCTGTCCTTCTCAGGAAGGTGGACAGGTCACTAGGAGACATCTCCTTTATATCGGCACTCGCATAAGACATGCCTGACAGTTTCATCTTCCTGTTCACACATCCTGCATAGAGGTGTGTCCACTAGCCCAATAGTATGGAGGTGTTTCCTTAGTTGACAGTGACCAGTCAGAAATCCTACTGTTAAACGTAGGTTTTTCCTGGTCATCGCCAAATATTTCTTCTGCGCCAGCTTCCCAGGGTCGCCCAGGGTGATCTTGGCAATACTGCATCCTTTGATTCCATCCCATCTCTTAAGGGATTGAGCATGGGTGTAACGTTTGGCTAGTTCCGCAATTGTCGAAGTCGTTAGGCCGTAGGTGTCACTGGGTCCTAGAATTTTTAGTCCAGCGGCTTCCCTGGCTAAAGAATCAGCAATGCAATTTCCCTCACTCCTGTCGTGCCCTTTAACCCAAAATAGGGTTATATAACGGGGACCTCAGCTGCAGACTTTGTGGCATGGAGACCGAGACCGTAACCCATATCTTATCTGAATGTGAGGCACTGGACTCGAGGAGACAAACAATTTTCGGAGAAGCCGATGTACCCCCTGAATTATATATGGCACACATCCAATGGACCTATATCGTCCACTCGAAGGTACAGGGATAACTGGATGGGTGGACTAAATGTGGAAATAGAGTACAATAAGCCAATAGGCTGCAGTGCTCCCGGCATAAAAAAGCTCCTACTAACAATTTAGATTTTTATCAGTCCCCCTACCAAACGTACCATCAATAAGTCAACAAGCTATAAAGGTAGTGATTCGCTCGTCCCCTGTATATACGGAACAGGTGTCTTTTAACGACCGCTACATAAAAGTACCAGCCAGGTGGCAATGACTATTCATTGTCTATGTATCCCCACACCGCGGCCGGCTGTAACTAGTGATTCGCACGAGACCAACGAGACGAGATTTTCACAAAGTCTTGTCTCGTCTCGTAAAAGTATCGAAATCTCATAAATTCATAATCTGATTGTTTCAGTGCAATAAGGAATACTCAAATACTTGCAATTATATAAGAGTTGGAAGAGAAAATTACAATTGTTGAAAAATAACATGTATTTGAAAGTAATACAACTGAAGAAAATAAAAACAAAACATTATTTTATAAATGAAATTACTGAAAAAATCAAAGGTAAAAAACAACCCTTAGCCCTCTCGGTTGCAAATGTTTTTGTTTTTCACCCAGTCGTTTAGACATAACAAACATCGCGCAGATTCATTGTTGAGGCGATTTCGATGTTTTCTCATAGTTAATGCAGCACGTGAGAATAATCTTTCCGCCGAGACTGAAGTAGCCGGTATGCTTGAGAGATTACCATTAAACTTACTTTTACTTACGTTTACTGTATACAAAAAATAAAAATCCACCGATAACGTTGATGTTCATTCAGAAATATTCACCTGCGAGACTCTCACGCGAGACGCGATACCTCATGCGCGAGACTCGAGAGACCAACAAAAGTCTCGTCTCGTCTGGTCCGAGTATCGTCTCGAGTCTCGTTTCGAAAACGAGACGAGACCATGTGAGAATCTCGAAAACGAGAGTCTCGTGCGAATCACTAGCTGTAGCGCGACATGCGACATGCTATAGATGTAACAAAAAATTTACTTAAATAAATTGAAAAAAATCTTCCAATTATTTTATTAAGTTGAAATGAATCTCGTTAAGTGAAAATTAACCAAAAAAGAGCAAAAACCTGTTTATTTTGAGTGACAAATAATTAAAGTGGCGACAAAAGTAATTATACCGGAAAAAAATTAATAAAGGAATAGAAGAACGCGTTTATCACGCTTTTTTTTCGAAGCATTAATAATTGACTTTCTTTTAATCTAATAATCTGACCTGGATCACTAGCAGTCATAAAACGGCGGTATTAAAAGATAAGATTTTGATCGTAGAAAAAACTTCGATTTTAAACAATAGTGAAAGTAATATTCTGATTTAATTATTATTATTAATACATAGGCAATATTTCTAGTGAATTTAATTTTTCAAATAACTTTGAATTTAATAGTAGTCCACTTTATACTGTGAAAGGTGAGTCGTCCTTGGAGTATTGGAGAAATTTGATAAATAAATATTATATTGATTAATGATCGTTTTACGGTATTTGTAAGAGTAAGAGTAAATATTTGACCGCCTTCTTTCCCGATGAAGTTGAAAGTGAATTTTGTTGAAAATGTAAACATTTCCTAACTCTTTATTTAACATTATAAATTAAAGCAGCTGCAAAATCAGTAAAAATATGAAATTTAGAACACCAGAAATTAAAAAATTTCACTTGTTTTTTTAAAGAAAATCTTAGTTTAATGTAAATTATTGATGTATATTTTTCTTTGTTTCAGGGTAAGTCGTCTAGACAAGTAAGATAATTGTATGTATTGTTTACATGAAGCTGAAAGACTACTGAGTATTTCTTATGGTCTAAGTTATTATTATCTTAGTTTTACTACAGCTCATAAATAGAACAGATACGAATCCCGGTAAACATCAAACGATTTTCAGCTCCGTCTTCAATGACCTTGGACCTTTAACTCGGTATGGCCGCGATGTTACCAGTTTAAAATAGTTTCTGAATTTCTCACCAAATGCCAGTGTTGACTCGGGGACAATAACAATTTCTAGTGCGGGATCTAGTTTTTTTGGAAGTTTCCACTAAATCTTTAAAACTGCGCCATGAATTAAAACAATAATCATAATCGAATATACAGGGTGAATCACGACTAACGGGACGGAGGTTTATGGCGAAACGGTAAAAAATTTGAAATGTGTTTGTCACCTTGGTAGTTTGTACATCCATATAGGATACATTTTAAAATTATTTTGAAATATACAGGATGTTCCAATAAAGTGTGGCGTATCAAAGTTATATTTTTTCTTATGGAACACCCTATATTTGATTGCTTTTTCTGATTGCACCCAAAAAATAAAGTACTGTTTCATAATGGTTCCCTATACCTAAATACTGAGGGTTCCGAGTTATGCTAACTTTTTTTTAAAATGTGAACATTTCGAAAAAAATTAATAACTCATTGATATAATAAATTCTAGCGAATTTCCTCTCACAGCTCAATAGTCGGATATTCGTAGAATGTATTCCACGATTGAGTACTAAACCTCTATTTACAGGGTGTTTAGAATTATCAGTTGAATTATTAGATCATTAAATGTGTTATAACGGGCTTATTTCAAATAGAACACCCTGTATTTCTGAAATTCATCATATTTAAAAAAATATCCTCTTTCGAATGGTATAAGGGTGTCCTATACCTAGGAATTATACTTTTCGCGCAATTTACAATTTTCTTAAAATTGTATGCTAAATCGATTTTAAAACGTCTGCAGTTCTATCTTAATCTAATACTAATTATCTTGAATAAGTTATTGTGAAGAAAAACAGTGAAACTGCTAATAAATATGCACACTTGTAGTTCCTGTGGTACACTAACTCTTTTGTTACCGATAAGTATTTGAGTACATAATAAAACAAAAACACATTATTAATAAGGCAAATACATAAATACTACGAAACGAACAACAGATTATTAAAAGCAATAAATGAAAAATTACTATAATAGCCATAACACGGATGAGTGTAAACGTTTGGGGAGGGATTGTGGATTAATATGTTATCGGCCCGTATGTTTTTGACGGATACCTGGACAGAAGAAAATTTTTGAGTTTTTTGGAAAATATCTTCTAGATCCTTTTCGAAAACCTACCACTTAGCATCAGAAAGAAAATGTGGTTACAATTAGACGTAGCTTCAGATCACTTTTCCCACTCACTTTTCTCGTGCTGTTAGGAATTACCTTAATAGAAAATTAAGACATAAATGGATGGGTAGGGGAAGTCCTTGTAATTGGCCAGCTAGGTCATCAGAACTGACCAAGATGGATTTCTTCGAATAGGGTTATAATAAAAATATCCTACAATATGAAATTAATAATTTCGGACGCTTTCGCGTCTATAACACCCGGTATGTATGAATAATGTGAGTACATAGTTTGAAGCCAGAATCACGTGCTGCATTGCATAAGATGACAAGCATTTCAAGCATCCATTATAGTTATTTTCCAATTTTTGCTTTTAATAATTTGTTGTTTGTTTCGTAGTATTTATGTATTTGCTTTATTAATAATGTGTTTTTGTTTTATTATGTACTCAAATACTTATCGGTAAAAAAGAGTTAGTGTACCTCAGGAACAATAAGTGTGCATATTTATTAGCAGCTTCACTGTTTTTCAACACAATAGCTTTGTCAAGATAATTAGTATAAAATTTAGAGAGAATTGCAGATGTTTTAAAATCAATTTACTATACAATTTAAGAAAATTGTAAATTTCGCGAAAAGTATAGTACCTAGGTATAGGACACCTTCATATCATTCGAAAGAGGACATTTTTTTGAATATGATGAATTATTGAAATACAGGGTGTTCCATTTGAAATAAGCCCGTTATGACACATTTAATGATCTAATAATTCAACTGATAATTCTGAACACCCTGTAAAGAGATGTTTAGTACTCAATCGTGGAATACATTCTACCAACATCCGACTATTGAGCTGTGAGAGGAAATTCGCTAGAATTTATTATATCAATGAGTTATTAATTTTTTTCGAAATGTTCACATTTTAAAAAAAGTCAGCATAACTCGGAACCCTCTGTATTTAGGTATAGGGAACCATTATGAAACAGTACTTTATTTTTTGAGTGCAATCAGAAAATGCAATCAAATATAGGGTGTTCCATAAGAAAAAATATAACTTTGATACGCCACACTTTATTGGGACATCCTGTATATTTCAAAATAATTTTAAAACGTAGCCTATATGGATGTACAAACTACTAAGGTGACAAACATTTCAAATTTTTTACCGTTTCGCCATAAACCTCCGTCCCGTTAGTCGTGATTCACCCTGTATATTTATGTATTTACTTAATACCTATATGTACATTCTTATGATTTGTTATAAATAGTCATTACTCCTAGGAGATTAATTAATAAATATATTTTTAGATAACACAAATAATTACAAAAATGAACCAAATTTTAAAGTACAAATAATTCTTAATTTATTTATTATCAAAGGGAATACAATATACACCTAATCAAGGGAGAATTTTGATAATAATTTGTAGCACCAAAGTTAATATCAAAAACTTTAAAATTTATTTTATCATAGGCCGGATATTAAATTATATACTCTCATCACTTGGAAATCGAAAGAACTTTCTTTTTCTTTCCGAATAAAATTTATTTGGACATTCTCTGTATGAACAATACACTCCGCCGTGATGTTTATTCATTTTATAAGAATAATAGTCTATACCACTATATTTTTATAGTTAATATTACCACAACGCACAATCGATTAGTCAAATAACACAATTAATAACACCTTCAAACAATGAAGCAAACAAAAATGGCGTTATAAATTTTGAGCACAGATTACAAGTGAATTTGAGCATGTTTTGACGTTTTGATTATGTTAGGTTAGGTTAGCCGTCACCGTTATTGTGCATGGTTGCAGAAAGTATATATTTATGGTATGATTTTTATACATTATAATCATTTTAATTGTATAATTCTTTTAATGTTAATAATATTGATTTAAAGCAAGTGATTATCGAATATTTGTATCTGTATAACTATCACACTGAAAAATAATGCTTATAAAATATTTGACTTATGATCGTAAATTGAAGGAAATATTATGCAAATTGACAACCCTGTTGAAAAATTTCGCGAAGCAGCCCGAACGGAGTCGACATACGACGATGGACATTTAAATGGGTATGTCCACCCATCTCTCTCTCTTTTTACTGTTCTCTGTCAAGCTTTCGTATCTGTTCTCTTTATAATCTGTGGTTTTACTGCATCCCACATTTGAGAGTTTTTATTCAAGAAGTTCCAAATTGCTTGGAAACCAATTAATTTCCTTAAAATTAGATAACGAGGTAGGACTAATTAAAAGAAATGTTCTTGAAATTATTCTCAGAAATCAAAAATGTAAATACATATCTACAGGGTGTTTCATTTTGAAAAATTGAGTCCAAATTCTCAAAATGTGAAAATACACAAATTTAATATCAACTTCCGGTACAAACGAAAGCTATGTCAAATTGATAATATTATAGATAGACTCCCATGTCGAAAAAGCTCCTATAGTTTGTTTCCAAAAGCACATAGAGTATTGGAATTCAATAATACTTTAATAACCAGTTTATTGGATATTACAGAGTTTGACTCAAACTTGACAAAATATTTTACAATTTTATAGTGAAGAACCCTGTATGTTTAATTATTTGAGACATATAAATGGCTAGAAATTCAATATAATTTCCATTTACTTACATAAAAAACTTCTTCATGCTTGGAAACCGTGAAAAACATTTCTTCTTTTTTACAGAAATATAGATGAATTATTTCAGAATAAGCCACACTGAAAGAAAAATTAAATTTATGATAATTTTTTTCACTTGTCAAAATCTGACATTTTGGTGGATTTAACCAATAGCAATACATTATTCTAGCCAATCATTCGGTAAAATATTGATAAAACTGCTTCCTCATCGATAATACCTTGTTTACATTGAAACGTCAAAATTTTACTTTGAATTTGTCATTATTGACCACTAAAAGTGCTTCGAAGTTTATTGAAAAGTGAACACAAACCGATTCAGTGCCCAAGAGAATATTGAACATTTAATACAAAATTCCACTCCACAATTGTAGAAAAAAATAAGCTTCCCAAATACAACTCGTTCTTCAAATTTTATCACATAATTTTTTATTTTCATTACTCAACCTTGTTTATTTTAGGCAAAAACATTCAAGCAAACCGAATTTAGATAAAATCCCTCGTCCTAACGGACTCGTGATTTTAATTATGTAATAAAATTTGAAGCACTCGTGGTATTACCTTTGACTACTTCACTAGAGTAAATTGATAACTGACAAAATTTGAAGGTTTTGAACTGGCAATTTTTTGTCTTGTCGCGGCAATTTATTTGACGTTAAATATATCAAATCTATGTGTATAAAATTCTATCACTCTGTGATAAAATTCAATATAAAATCTTTGTTAGTGGTTTCTAAGGAAACTAAGTTGTTTATTTATGTATTTAACTCTCTAATAGTATATTAAAGTATAAGTGGATATTAAGGTCTTTAAAACACGCGCGATTTTTCGAGCACGACGGCGAAGCCGGAGTGCTCGAAATAGAGCACGAATAGAGCACGAATAGAGCACGAAATAGAGCACGAATATTTTACGCTATTTTTTTATTGGTGCACTTTGAAATTATAAATACTGGTCTATAACTACTACAACAACAAGAAATGGAAATCATAGATGGAAATAAGAACTAAATGTCAAATGGTTGAATTCGTGATGTATATGATGTATACTTTGCGTTGTCATGGAAATGAGAAAAACATAAGCTAATTTGTATTTTGATGAAAGTTTAACGTTATTGATTGAGTTCTGTGAATGTCAATAGTATTAATTCAAATACCATTTCCTAAGATTTGAAAAATCGAAATATTAATATTTCAAACAATACCAACGACACTTTCCATTTTAATTTATAAATTTGACATCGTTAAATATTGTGCGAATAAAAGTTTTGACGTTACAAACTACTCCTGTCAGATCAATAATAAAAAAATTGTAATTTAGACATGATTCAGACCATAGATTTAGACTTCGTTTCTCGGGATGTTGATGTTGCCACGGTAACTTTAAAACACGCGCGTTTCTTAAAGTTCGATTTAAACACGCTGGGGCGTGCTTTAAATAGGTAAAATGGTTCACCAATAAAAAAAAATTGATAAAACTGTTTCAAACATTTAAATACTTAAGTATTATTAACATGAATAATACAAGATTTGGAAATAATTCAATAAATGAAATAGAGAGTACAATTAAGCAAAGTATACCGCGAAATACAATGAAGACAAAAAAGTTTGCGTGGGAACAGTTTAGAATGTTTCTGGACGCACGTAATTATACGGTAGAAAAGGATACTTCTGAACAAGTTATAGCAAAAATTCTTGAAGATTATGGTTTTAACATGAAAAAAAGAGATGGAACTGATTATACTGAAGCTAGTGTGAAAACATTTTGGAATACGACTGCTCAAATGGTTCAGGAAAAATATTTTCTAGAATTTAACATAAAAATTGATCCATTTAAAGATATCACTTATAAATTTGCTAGATTGGCCAGGGATACAAAACGTAAAAAGCTTCGGGCTGAACCTGAAACCAGAAAAAGAAGTTCTAACGCGTTTACCAAAGAAGAATTAATGGAAATGGTAGAAAGCTATTCTGAAGATAATCCTGATGGGTTACAAAAAAAGTTTTTTCATTTATGTTCGTTCGAATTAGCATGGCGTGGAAGCTGCTAATTGTGATATTAATTACTTTAAAGAAAAAATAAGATAATAAAGATAATTTTACTGGCAGGGTAGAATATAATCCAATCTTTTCCAAAACGACACAAGGAGGATCAAAAGCTTTATCTGGCAGTAAGTGGCTGGTAAGAAATGATGCTAACAACAATTTGTGTCCGTTCGTTTATTTTTAAAAATTATTGAAAAAAGAGAATCCAATCCTTATCTAACAACAACAAGATTATTTTTAACAGTATAAATCCAAATTGGGAGAAAGGAATATGGTACAAAAATTCACCATTGGGAATTAATACAATTTCAAAGTGGACGAAAATATCGACAGAATCAATTGGTATAGACACAAAAAAAATAAAAATAACCAATCATTCACATAGAGCTTCTGCAATATCTGCATTAGAAAAAGAAGGAGTTGGAGAATAAGAAGTAATTAAGCTTACAGGACATTCTTCTGCCCATTCTTTGAAACCATATTTACAATTAAATGAAGAACACCATTTCCAACTTATAGAGAACCTTTGAGAAAATAAAAATGAAGAAAAGGAATCCTCAGTTTTTAACTTAAATTCATCACATGATGCAAAACAATCCCCAAAATAATGCTACAACGTACAATTATAATAATTGTACTTTTTACATAAATAAGTAATTTTTTTTCATAATGTTATTATTTTTTTGGCTTTGTATAATTGAAGTTTGCAATAAATAAAACGTTTAAACATATGATTTTTTAGTTTTTCTCTCGTGAAATAGTCATGTCGAATACCACTCAATTAAAAATTTTGTAAGGTAAAATTTTTATCTTGTATTCAAGTTTGTTGCTTTTAGGTAATTTTGCTCATGACATTTAATCCAACACCACTCGCCCACAGCTAGTGGTTTTGTTAAAATTAAAAATGTCATTCGCAAAATTGCCAAGCAACAGACTTTCATGACAATCGAAAAATTTGGCCGACAAAATTTTCACTCGTGGTCCTATATATGATAATTTTTGGAAATACGTCTAAGAAATCAGTGGGTTATTATTGAATAGGATTAATGATGTTTTATTTTAATAAATATTTTAAGAGTGAACTAACGGAAGGGATAACAATGGCGAAAAAGTGTGGTTTGAGTTATATATCAACAAACAATTTTTAAACATCAAAATATGAACCGGTTTCAACAGAATACCAATAACAATATTACAACAAATTATTACCTTATTTATTTAAAACTATCCCACTATATATTATCTTGAATTCACCACAAAAAAGGTAGACACAAATTTCGTTAAAAAATGTTTACTGGTGAAAATGCAACTAAAAAGGTACCCATCATAATAATAGGAAGTGCTACACCATATGGTGATCCTTTTAAACGTGACGTCCGGTAAATTCATTAAGTTTATTGATCTCGCAATAATATACAGGGTATTTTTCGAGTAATAAAACGATAATATATAACGTATGTGATTAAATGTTACCCTTTTTGTTGATTAGTGTATGAACAGATATAAAGTATACGTTCTTAGAAAGATGGTTTGGAAATATTTTTAAAAAATACATGGAATTGATTTTTTTTTAAATAGGTAATAACTAAAATGTACCCATTGCAGTGTTTTGCATTGGCACCAACTAAGTCGGTTAGTGTATGTCGTTAAAATGATTCACTACATTAGTTATTCC
This sequence comes from Galerucella pusilla, assembly GCA_910591695.1. Classification (NCBI taxonomy): domain Eukaryota; kingdom Metazoa; phylum Arthropoda; class Insecta; order Coleoptera; family Chrysomelidae; genus Galerucella; species Galerucella pusilla. The sequence goes on from CAJUYI010001558.1 coordinate 16,642, forward strand.
CCCAGTGACTTGTGTTGAGAATTTCAGCAGGTTCTACTGTGAATCTAGTAAATTGATTTGTAATGTTTTTTATTCACAGCCATATATGTAATGCTCTCATTAGAAACTAACGTTATTGAAGGTTAGAAAGTGTCATATTACTTCCCGCCCTCATTGATCATTTCCCGCCCTGACCCCCCACCATCTAAAATAATGTGATCGTTAATCTATCTTAGATGAATATTTTTTATATTTAAAAATATAACACATTGATAAATATTATAATACCTATTTCTGGAGGGGTACAATCCATAAATTCTTCATCGAATGACATTTTTCTTAATTTATTATTCGCGAACTTAATATCCATCAGACTTTATCTGACATTTATTTATATTGGTGACAGTAGTTGTCAAATGTAATGTTTTAGGTGTTTTTAGAACGAAACAATAGTATTGTTACGAACTCACTAATTCCGAAGCCGGTCCTGTCGCAAACGATGAATGCGACCTTTCTAGAAAGGGTCTTTCGCAGGTAATATCCAGACTGTTCTGGAAATGTACCAGGCCATACAATGGTTTATCGCGAATGTTCTAGAGATTCGAGCTCTAGAGATTCGAGGTACTATATATACGCGGGTTTTCGAGTGAATGGAGGAGTTGTTCAGTATACAGTGAACCGGTAAACAGTTACAGTATACAGTGAGTGAACAGAAGTGAATATAAATAGTGATAAATTAGGACAATTATTATACCGAGTGTAAATAAATCACTAGACATTAAGTAGTGTGTATATAAATTAAGTTTATTATAGTGAGTAAGTGTTTCTTTAATAAATCAATAGTAATAAGCCATAGTGAGTGTATAATTCTATCCCACGGTAAAAACTGTTTAAATAAATAAGAAAAACATTACAGTATAATATGTATTGAATATTAAGAACGGTAAGGGCTGTTTACCGGTCGACAGCAATGTTTGAGGGCCGAAGCCTCCAATTTTGCTGGAGACCGGTATTACCCTTAACGCTCGAGATGCTTATACCATTTTTTGCGCGACCGTATTGAAATTCCTAAATTTCGATTAAAATAATTTAAACTTCTTCGAATTGAACTAAATGTCAAAAGTGTTATACTTCTCGATCAGCTTAAAATATAATTTGCATTTTGGTATTTATTACTTTTTATATTGTTCTGTTCGGCTCTGTTCATTCAAAAAATATATAAATCTTCTTATTTTTTTGTTCCTTTTGTGTAATGAATGAAGTAATATAATATTATTTAGGACCACTTAAATACAGGGTGTCCCAAACAAGAGTGACTGATTTTAAACATAAATACCCAGCTTATTAATTGTTCCAAAGATATGGGGTCTTCACTAGTTTCACTAGTTTATCAAAGAGATTTTGTTAGGCTTGGCTGGCATTTCATCCCATCAACACAGGGTGTTTTACTAATGCTGGTCAAATTTAAAGGGGAAAATATTTATTATTTCAAATGGAACACCCTATAATTTTTGATCTCATTCGAAAGAGCAATCATTCCCCTTTCCAAAAATGTATAAGTAGTTTTCTATCTTTTGTTTCATCAACAACAAAGATATTTGAGGTTTCATGTAGTAGTACATTTTTAATTACGTGAATAATTGCCAACAAATCTGACAAACAGTTTATTTAGTAAGAAAACATGATAACATTATTCAATACATATGAAGGAGGAAGAACAAAAAAGTTACAATAAATGCTGCATATGCCTACCCTCTTCGTTTATGCATAACTGTAGAGAAATTTTAAATTTTCAAATGAATTTTCTAACATTTCTTGCGGAATGTTTTCAATAATGTTCCTGATATTATTTTTTAGTTCTGCTAAATTGTTAGGCTTAGGATTGTAGCACCTATCCTTCACATATCTCAAGAGAAAAAAATCTGGGACAGTTAATTCAGGAGACCGGGGTGCCCATTCAATCGGTCCAGCTCGACCAATCCACTTATCATTAAAAAACGTTTTTTAATGAATCTCGTGCTATTAACGTATAATGTGGTGGTCAAAATTGGTGATTTTGTTGTTATGCGTCAGCATGAGTTGATTTAAGGCTACAAAATACGTTCATATGAAATTACTAATTAAAAATGTACTACTACATGAAACCTCGAATATCTTTGTGGTTAATGAAACAAAAGATAGGAAACTATACATTTTTGGAAAGGAGAATGATTGCTCTCTCGAATGAGATCAAAAATTATAGGGTGTTCCATTTAAAATAATACATATTTTCCCCTTTGAATTTGACCAACATTAGTAAAACACCCTGTGTTGATGGGATGAAATGCCAGCCAAGCCTAAAAAAATCTCTTCGATAAACTAGTGGAACTAGTGAAAACCCCATCTCTTTGGAGCAATTAATAAGCTGGGCATTTATGTTTAAAATCAGTCACTCTTATTTGGGACACCCTGTATATGTAGTGCTAAGACTTCGGTAAGTAATTTACTTACTGACGTCTAAACAGTAAGTAAATCACTTACTTACGTGTTAGACTTAGAAACCAGTAAACACAACCTACCGTCCTGACAACCGATGCTGTGAATCAACAAAAAAGATCGATCGCGCAAATAGTAGTTTACCTAACTAGTGCGGAAAGTGATACTTTTCCGCACGCTATTGCAGATGGCCGAACGACGCTTTAGCGGAGTTCGGCCAGCAATCGCGTGCGGAAAAGTCACTTTACGCACGTGTTAGGTACACTATTTTTTCTACTAGCATGCGGAAAGAACCCAAAAGTAATCATAAATCAACATTTCTCATTATATACATATCAACAAATTAATTATTATTATTTGACATTCATTTGATGAGGCTTATACCAGGGCCATCAAAAAATTATTGAAAAATAAGTTTTTTTTTTATTAAAAATTATAGCAGCATTATAATAAATTTATTAATTTTTCAGTCATTTGGTAAACTTGGATATACAAAATACATATTTTGAATATTCAAATGTCAGTATATTCCTCAAATGTCAATAAATTTACTTTCCGCACTAGTGCGGAAAAGTGACTCTTTCCGCACGCTTTTTAGTGCAGAAAAGATTCACTTTCCGCACGTTAGTAGAAAAAAGATTCATTAATTTTGATCGGGATATGATGGTTGTAAATAAAATAGTATACAAACCTCGGTAGGAAGTTTCATTCCTGTCTCGAGATAATAGCTAACCCCGACGCTTCGCGTCCCTGTTAAGCTGCATTTACATTCACTTCGAAGTCCAAGCCCAGTTTGACATTTGATAATTTATCATTTTCATTCTCTGTTTTCATTGAAGAAATTTATAGGTTATGTCCGTGGTTTATATTTGTCCAGTAATTAAAATTTGTATGTTATTTAACTACCTGTGAGTGTGTAATTGAACGAAATGGACACTAATAAGAAAATAGTGCTTCTTGGAAGTTCTGCTGTGATTAAACGGCATTAAACAAATGACATGAACTGATTACCTGCAGCTTAACCTCAAAATTAGACATTTCTTAAATTTTTATTTGCCATCAGCAAACTGTTTGTCCCACTTCGAAGTGCACTTTGAAGTCAGCTTCGAATTTTTTCCAATGTAAATGATACTGTGCTGCCCCCATATGACAAACACGCCAATTTCAAAACAAATTTGACTTGGAATTGAATGTAAATGCAGCTTTAACTAACTAATCTCTCGACAGTAATGAAACTCTTCCCACCTCGGAGTGTAATATACTATTACTTTCTTTCACTTGAGGAAGACCAAATTATTGATAAAAATAGTGAAATTAAGCATTAAGAAAAACTGCAAATGTACATAGAACTAAACCAACTGTTTTTCTCACTCAAAAAAGAAAATTTAACAGTGTATTTCTGTTTTCCCAGTATTATTATTGTTTTTCAAAAACTCGATGGTAGTACCATCTAGCGACTAATCACGGAGCATAGTAGTAACTTTTGTAGTAGTAAATATTATAATTGCCAGTTCAAGCATTCTTGATTCGAACGCTTTGCTGTAGATGGTACTGTGTGTTTCAATTACAATTCTTTAGACAATTAAAAATTTATTGTTTATAATAAATTTCTTACATTAAAATTAATGATTTTTTCATTTTTAAGATATTAATGTCATAATAATAGTATTTGATTTACATATAAATAGTGTTTTATCTCCATTACAGCAGGGTGCTTGAGATTAAATAATTTTATGACTTAGTAAACTTGAAATTAAAATTATTGATGCTGGTGGTCAATTGTGATTACTGCCAATTAGCATATTTTTATTTGACTCTTGATAATCCCCGAAACCAATAAATTTGTTTGTTTGTATTTTATTGATTTGTTAAATAAAGTCAATTAACCTTTAAATGTAATTTCATACTTTGATATTTCAAAATATTTTTATGTGATAAATTAACTCCAATGTTAAAATGTCATATAAACAACTTTTTCTCCTAAAATCCATAATAAAAAAGTTTTCCATATATTATGATTCCAACTTAGGGGGACATATTGTATACAGTGCTATTCAAAAGTCCCCTCCCCCTCTCGTATCTTTTGAACGGCTACGCTTACATTAATAAAATTTGGAGGGTGAAAATAAAGTGTTGTAAACTTCTATACGAATGGTAACAGGTGACGTAATAGTAATAGATGACGTCACTGTGACACTCTGGCCAATAATTTTAAATAGGACCTTATGGCAAGTGATATCTCGTTTGAAAGGCATTGACATTGGCTACATAGCCATATTTATTTTGTTTGGGTTTAAACTAATTTTGACGGATAAATTGAATTATTACCATAATTATTGATATTATTTTTTTAAATTTAATTAATCAATTATCAACAATGGATTCTTATAGCAAGTGTTCGAAATGTGCTTCGTCTACTTCCTGACTGTGATACATCCTATATTAGTAAATTCTTGTCGCACTCGTTCGAATGTGTCAATTCTGTAGGACCTCGCCGGCCGATCCATCCAGGTAACGTCTTACTGCACCATAATAATTGTCAGGAGCACCATCTTGTTGAAATGTTATTTCCAGATGGCCGAATTCATCTGGATTATCTTCCAGAATTTCAAGAATTAACGGCTCGATTGCATTTTGTAACATCTCCAGATACACCCCACCGCTTAAATTTGAATTTAGGAAGACAGGACCAACTTTGTGGTTTCCCAAAATACATGCCCAAACATTGACTTTGTCTGGAAATTGGGTATGTTGTTCACGAAAGGTGTAAGAATTTGTGTCACTTCAATACCTTACATTTTGTTTATTCACATTTCCATTGAGGCAAAAAGTACTTTCGTCACTATGGGTTTCGACTAATTTTATTTGTCATACATTCACAGAATTCGAGTCTTCTGTCGGGGTCGTCATCCGAAAGGTGGTGCACCATTTTTAACTTGTATGAATGAAATTTATTTTTAGCCAACACTCTCTGTACTGTACTTTTATTTACTTCACAGATAGACGCAACTTTAGTTGAAGAGGAAGTAGGGTTTACTACCATTTCAGCAACTATATCAATTTTTTTATCATCACTAAATGTTGGTCGACCAGATCGTTTGGAATCTTGAACACTACCTGTTGCTTCAAACTTGTGAAGAAGCTCCCTCAAATAAGTTCTCGAGATAGGGCGATCTGGGTATCTCTCATTAAATAAACGTTCCGTTCTAGATTCACCAATTATTAAGATAGCTGCTACTTTGTCGGCTTGAGTACGTACCATTTTGCCTATGTAAACTCTTGAACGTCTTGTTAAACAATAATGAAATTATAGTATATTATTAAACGAGCAATTTATGATAGCCATAATCCACGATGGGTGACGTTTGCGTCACGAGCCGCAGGCGAGGGGCGCAAGTCACCCAAGTGAATTATGGCCATAAATTGCGAGTAGAATACTATACTTTGTCCACGACACTTAATTTAATTATTAATAAATAAAAGTCAGTAGCGATTTGGCATATTACTAACCTCAAAATGTAGTGGCAGCTACTTCAAATAATGTTACATATATAGAGATGAGCGATACTGTAGAAAGTATCAATACAACGTACCGTTATAAATATATTGTTTTGAAATACTTATGCCCGTGTTGCACCACCCAAAAGCTGTCCGTTAATCGATTGATTTTACGGATAGAGTTAACCGACCGTTTTCGGGCGATAATTGCGAATACGGACCGTTTTTGGTTATAACCTCGTTATTTTTCTAATGACATTTGTTTGATTTTGTGGAGTTTGAACGGATTCGGTAATATTTTCAATATTATTTATAGGTGGTATCACATTGCGATTTAAACATGACGGAAAATTACACATTACACTAAAGACCGAGATGTGATCCATTCAATTTATTTAACAGCAAACAATTTAAAGCAAGATACCGTTTCTGTAAAGAAACAGTAAACCAGCTATGGTAAATTATTGGAGAATATTCAATACGTTCAAAAAAAAATAATGGAGTGACTTCTATGAATCAATTATTAATAACGTTAAGAGGTACTGTGCCACAGATTGATTTCAACAAGTTCTCGGTGATCATATTATTAACATACATAGAAGCACAGTGTGTAGAATAGTGCATCGAGTAGGGTACTACATAGCTTTATCAAGTGGTTGCCTAGAACAATGAAGAAATTGGTGTGGTAAAACAGCAGTTTTAAAGTTGCTAGATTTCCTGGTATTGTCTGAGCAATTGACTGCACCCATATAAAGATTTTGTTAATAGAAATCGTAAGAGCTGATTTTCCATCAATGTGCAACTGATTGGTGATATGAAATTGAAGATTCCAGAGGTTCCAAGCTATCCGGGATTTGATAGGCAACGGAGGGTACATGTGCACAAACCGCTTAATGACACCACTGTGTAACTCCTAAACACAATCCCAAAATAATTATCAAAACTCACATATTAGTATCTACTAGAAATTATATTGAATGAAATGCTGTTCGGAATTTGGAAACGACGCTTTTCTGTTTTATCTGTGATAATGCAAATATAGATTGAAAATGTATTAAGGGTAATCATTGGCACATCTGTATTACATAATTTAGCAATAGAAAACGATAACATTTTTGAAATTGATTGTGATCAACATATTGGAAATAAAATTGAAGTTGAACATAAAGATTCTGAATTGGAACGAAATGGGAATGCATTACAAATTCATTTGATTAACACTTTTTTTTGAAATTCGAATGTAACTAATATATTTTGAGCTAACTTCAATTATATATAATACAAATGTAGTATTACATAAATTAATTACAATTGAAGTAAATTTGCAACCATACTTATTTTTAAATTCAATTTCTCTTCTTTTTTCTTTGTGCATTTTATAATTCATGTGACATTGACAATACGTATAATGTAGGGTTATAGTTCAAACGCTCACTTCACTTCACATTCAACGGTCAGTTCAAATACCAACTGTAAATTTTTCTGGCGCAACTGCTATTTCGAAAAATCGGAGAATCATCGATTAATCGGTCGATCAACGGTTATTGTATCGACTGTTTTTACGGTCGGTTGGTGCAACCGGGCATTAATATTAGAAAATATCGTTATGGAAAGTATCAATACTAAAAATTACAATATTTTGTAGATACGATAATGTCAGAAACAAATTTCCTGAGCAAAATACGCAGATTTAATAGTTTATTTCATATTGTACCCCCATCTCTAGTCGGGAATTATGAACCATAATTCACGACAGTTGATATATGGGTACCATATACCTTTAGTTAGGAGGTAAAATATTGACTTATTATTAGGTGGTCGTGGACAAAATAGTTAAGCTATTTAGAAAAACTCTCCAAAGCAACAGATACTATTAAATTAAGAACGTCAATTTTTTTTGACATTTCACCAGAGGCGGACTGGAAAATCTTCAATATTTAAATGTGAAATAATAATTTTGGTATTTATTTAATTTATCCGTCAAAATTAGTTTAAACCCAAACAAAATTAATATGGCTATGTAGTCAATGTCAATGCCTTCTAAACGAGATAGCACTTGCCATAAGGTCCTATTTAAAATTATTGGCCAGAGTGGCACTGTGACGTCATCTATTACTATTACGTCACCTGTTACCATTCGTAGAGAAGTTTACAACACTTTATTTCCACCCTCCAAATTTTATTAATGTAAGTGTAGCCGTTCAAAAGATACGAGGGGGGAGGGGACTTTTGAATAGCACTGTACAATTTTTTCCACTACTAGCCGAATTTAAGACAAAAATTAAAAATAATTCACAAACGCACCACGAGAAGCGTTTACCCCGTCGTCTGACAAGTAGACTGTCAGTTTTCGGTATATTATGGACGTACTTGTTATGTCATCACTCAGTTTTGGATGAGCGCGAATTTTAAACTGATGACATTTTTATTCAATTGAAATTTTATCCGGATAGGTAATTTCAAGCAGCAAATATGTTAAAGACAATCTCCTGGGTGTACAAAATTATATTGCTAAAGTTTTTGTTGAACTACTATCCCTGAATTCTCAAAATATTTGAATTTTTCCATTATTGACCTAGGTTAATAATAGAAAATAGTTATTTGTTTTACTAGGCATAAAAGCACAAGATTTAATGCCGCGGCTCGCTACGCTCGGCTATGAAACCAGCCAAGGCATTAAATCTGCTTCTCTGCCGTGTGAAACATATAATTTTTTCTTCAAATTTGTTCCAATTCCACGCAAAATCGACTTTTTCATATTTAAATTGCGTTTCATTATCAATATCCAAATAACTAAATTATTTTATCAAAGGTAACTAGGCCCTGCGTTTCTATGTTTACCGCTGATGACGTTTGTTGAATATGTTTGTTTACTTTGTCATTGTCAATTTTGAAAAGTTGTCATGTTAGAAATGGATCTACTGCAAAGTGAGGATGAATTGATGCAATTAACACCACCTGAGATAAGAGACCCGGCGCGAGATGTGGAATTTAACCTTTTACCGGAAAAATCAAGAACTGTATATGAACTCACATACAGCAGATTCATGGAATAGACCATTCCAGAACACGTGACTTTGACAGGTCGGCCATCTTTGCTGAGGGGCAGACAAAGTTCTTTTATGGTTCAGTTGCATTGTTATTTTTGTTTGGTTAACATTAATTTTGATCTCCTGTGTTATAGTTTTTGAAAAAAGTTTTTACATTCATAGTTTGTAGTATTTAATAATAACAGAAAGAGACTGCTTGTTAGATTATTGCAATAATGTCACTGTCACGAAGTGCATATTTTGCAACACTATCGGGAGATGTTCTTTCGCGTTATTTAAAGAAAATTGCAGTGATAAATAACATTGACCCGTATACCCTTACAATTAGTGAATGTTTGACGTCCCAAACTGATTTACCCACTGTGACCATGCTGGATTTAGTAGGTTATTTAGTGGAAACTCATAGCTACTACACAACTAAGCAGTTGAAAGCTGTAAAAAGCTTGAAAGCCCATGAAAATTACAACTCAGGGGCAACAAGAACCTTACCACTAATAAAATGTCTGGAACATATACGACCATTTCTAAGCTGAGTTTCTGTTAAAGGACCTCGTTTTAAAGTCCTTATCCATGCCTTACGCCGTTCACTGGATAATGCGTTCAAATAATCTCCCCGATTTGTTAAAACGGCAGGAAATCTGGATAATGATACCTTGTCTCTTTCAGCTCGCATAGAGCATTTCAGAACTGAACAAAACGATGGCATTATCAATAATATTACAGATGAAATACTGTAAATCTCGAAAGTATAATTTATTCTCAAAAACTACTGGTCAAAAACTTAAAAATTGATGTTGACAACGCTTTAGTTACAATGCAACTGAACCGTAAACAAACTTTGCCTGCCCCTCAACAAATATGGCCGACCTGTCAGTGACGTCATTCTGGAATGGTCTATATAGACAGAAGAAAAATATAGGATCTATCTCTGAAAATGTGCTGATTGTCTATTTTTCCGATCTTTCAAAAAAAATGAAGCCTTCAACGTTATGGTCTACCTATTCGATGTTGAAAGCTACCCTGAACATAAAAAATAACATTGATTTGGCAAAATACCTGAAGTTACGGGCTTTTTTGAAACGCCAGTCAGACGGTTTTCATGCAAAAAAATACCGAGTTTTTCAAAGAGAAGAAATCGAGAAATTTTTATCAGATGCCCCAGATGAACTGTATTTGTGTACGAACGTAGGAATATATTGAAAATGATCTATTATGGATTAAAGAACTAATTTTCAATTTATATTTTAGCTTGTACTTATTGTTGCAGTCGCTGGGACTTGTAGATGTGATGAGCTTTTGCAAATGAAAACAGATGATATAAATGATATGGGCGACAAATTGCTAATTATGCTACCAAATACTAAGACCAAAAGATCAAGATCTTTTGTAGTAACGGAATATTTAAGCGTTTACAGAAAATATGCAGCCTCCAGACCCTCGAATTTAAATAATCTGCGTGTCTTCTATAAGTATGCGAACGGTAAAGCACATCATCAATTCATTGGCATTCACAAATTCGGTAAAATGCCAGAAGAAATTGCTACTTTTCTGGGACTATCCCATGCGAAAGAGTATACCGGGCACTGCTTTCGCAGAACTTCGGCCACGTTGCTGGTGCATTCTGGTGGGGACATAACAATGTTGAAGCAACATGGAGGATAGAAGTCTTCCGCTGTCGCGGAGGGCTATATTGAGGACTCGCTAGCCAATAAGTCGAACATCGGCAATAAAATATTTTCTGGCGTTTCCGGAGTATCAAGTGTGGATACTAAAGTTGTTAATTTTACTGGAAAGGAGGGAAGTGGACAGAGTTCAATTGTATTAAATAATTGTTCACAATTCACCATAAATATATCTAATAAATAAAAATTTCGTGTTGTAGTTTGTAGTTTTAATGCAATAAAAGCAAGTTTACTATCATCAGCATCATTTTGAGTTTTCTTAATGTATTTGTCAATTTTAATAACCAGTTTGATTTAAATTATTACTTGGAAGGTTGCCTAGCAACGAACTTTTTCTGCTTAGGCAGTAAAAGTGGACTTTTTCTGCCTAAGCATTAAAAGTACAACTTCTAAGCCTGCCAAGTGTCATTAAAAGGCCGCTTTTAATGTCATTTGGAATAAAAATTATTAACCACTAATAGAGAAATTCAACTTCTCAGTAGGCTAGAAGATGCAATATTTGTCAACTTCACAGCTAGAAGTGGAAAAATATTATTTTTAGTTGGCCTAAGAATAATAAATCTTCTTTTATAAGCGAGATAATAACGTGAATAGAAAACCAAAATGTCTTGGTGCACATTTATGCACTGGGTATTTTTCAAATTTCAACCTAAGTATTGCTGCAAATAAAAAATCGATGACCTTCAGATCATATAAAAAAATATAAAAATTAAATGTTTTCAAATTTGTGATAATATTTTTCTCTATAAATACAAACACATTTTTATGATTTTTGACAAGTAAATTGAGCAACTGTTCTTTCGATTACTCCACCAAAAAATATTTTGATTAATTTTTGAAAAAAACAATGATACTATTGTTAATTCTGATTATTGTATTATTGTTAGCACTATTCGTGTATACAACATCGAAAAAATACAGTAAATATAATGTGGAAAAAGTTCCTGGACCAAAACCTCTACCAATTTTTGGAAATACGTTAGATTTCGCGATGAAACCCTCATACAGTAAGTAAATTTTATTTTACTCTTAAACCCCGATGTGAAACAGTAGTTTGTACAATTAGTGCGCAAAGCGTCACTTTTCCCACGAGCGCAGAAGTTTGTGGCACTGCCGCAAATCTAGCGAGTGGTACAGTGATTTGCGTACGAGTTGTGCACAATATTTTTCCTACAACCACATTTATTAATGATAGCAATACAGTAATTTATATAGTTATTTTATTTAAACTTTGAACAGAAAAACAGAAAAAACTTTCAATATGAAAATAAATAGAAAAATCAGTTGAATGTATAATTAATTGTAAAATTTGAACAATTTTGCATTATTATTATTATTTTGATCTTGGTTCATAATTCCCAAAATATTGCTTAATAGGTTAATGTTTTTTTAGTTTCGAAATTGAAATAAATAATGAAATATAGCTATTTGTATTACTAGGGAGGAAAGTGCCACTTTTCCTCCCGCAGGATGTAGTTTACTGCCCGACGAGAAGTGGAGGGCAGTAAACATCCAAGGGAGGAAAAGGCACTTTACTCCCATGTGATACATATGATTTTTCCTCCTACCCACCTTTTTTTGAAAATTTATTTACGACACAAATAGGTAACGAATATAATCAAGAACACAAGAATTATTTATTAAACAAATTTATCAATATATGTTATACAATTAACTATATTTTAGAATTATTTATGTTAATATTGAATATGCAGTTTTGAGCAGCACTTATATGAACACCATTGGAAGAAGATAGGGTTTGAACAGGAGCTTTAGTATTTGAAATATTTTCGCTTAGCACATTGTAATGGTGGTAACTTCTAGAGAAGTGCTTGGCTGATTTTGATCAAGTTCAGGTTCTACATTATTTCCCATAATTTGATCAGAAATTTTTCTTTTTTTTGTGTAAGATTGTTCTACATAACCTTCTGCGATATTGGTTGATTTCCAACCGCCATGCTGTTTTAGAGCTAAAATATCCCCACCAGCGTTTACTAACAAAGTTGCTGAAGTTCTTCTGAAACTCTGCCCTGTGTAATGTTTGGCATTTGGAAGATTGAGATATTCTGCAATTTTTTGTGGTATTTTGGATATACTATTTTTGCCAAACACTTGATTTATACATTTGCCTGCTTTAAAGCATACCAACAATCGTTTATGCTCAGTTTTAGGACGTAGACAGATATACTTTTTTAACGATTTGAACAAAATTTGGGCCGTTACCTGTTGAAGTATTGATAACGAAAGTTCGTTGTTTATACGTTTTTGAAGTGTGGATATTTATGACTAAAAGATTGTCTTTCTCTTCGATATCATCCATAGTCATTTTAATAAGCTCATCACATCGACATGCTCCAGAAATTCCAATAACAGGGACTACCTATGAATATTTTATATCAAAAATTAAATTATTTGCACGGGATTTCATTCCTTACCTTCATTAATAAAAAAAACATCATCGGGGCTTCCATTAAGAATGTATTTATTTCTTCTCTTGTAAAAATTTTAGCTTTATTTGGTTTGTGTCCGGCATTTTGACGTTTTAGAAATGCAATCAACTTTGGATATTTAATATCGACATTGTCCTTCATTTGTATCATTGTGCGTAGCATTGAATATTTAGACCAAAGTGTTGAAGCTTTTAATGATTTTCCTTGTAGTGAAAAATATGCCAGTAAAACATTCCCTGAATATTTATGTATCTTGTTGTCTTCAGCCCATTGCTTATATTGTGCATATTGTTTTTCATACCTGTCTTTAGATTTTTGTGGTAGTAAGGTTAATGACGCTGTTAGCTTGTTCCTTAATATTAGGTGGTGTATTTGGAAATTCAAAATCACTTGAATCGCTCTCCATTTTTCAAAAATTCAACTAAGTTTAATAAATGTAGCGCCTTTGCACCTCAAAAGTCAATCGCCGTGTTTACTGTCAGTGAGCCACAGCATACTATGCTTTTCTTATTCTGAACTCAAGAAACGTATATCTAAGATTCCTGAAGTTGAAATTTGTATCGAAGAACTACGTTGAAGTAACATTAATGTTTGATTTTCACCAAAAAACTGGATATACAGGATGTTCTAGAAATTATGGAAACAATATGAATATAATGAATTCACAAGTTTCATCGTTTCATAAGAAATTAACTATAAGGTTGCATTGTCAAAAAAAGTTGGCAGGTCATAGGTAGCTTTGTTTGACATTTCGGTGCGGAAAAGTGCAATAGCGTGTACTTCTCGCATTACTTTTGCAACGGTTTCAAAAGAATTAAGAAAAGGCCTGCTTTGCGTATAAAAATTTCGTCGTTCGGCCATCTGCAATAGCGTGCGGAAAAATATTTAAAGAAAGCGACAAGCTTTCAGCATTCCCTATGACAAAATTATCTCGGTATCATCAAGCACTAGGGGTATTACTACTGATAATAACGTGAATAGAAAACAAAAATGTCTTGGTTAACATCAATGCACAATGTATATTTTCAAATTGCAACCACAGTATTTCTGCGAATAAAAAATCGATGACCTACAGATCATACAAAAAAATATAAAAATTAAATGTTTTCAAATTTGTGATAATATTTTTCTCCATAAATACAAACACATTTTTATCATTTTTGACAAGTAAATTAAGTAAATTAAGCAGCTCCACCATCAAACACTATTTTGATTAATTTTTGAAAAAAACAATGATACTATTGTTAATTTTGATAGTATTATTGTTAGCACTATTCGTGTATACAACAACGAAAAAATACAGTGAATATAATGTGGAAAATGTTCCTGGACCAAAACCTCTACCAATATTTGGAAATATGTTAGATTTCGCGATGAAACCCTCATACAGTAAGTACATTTTTTTACTCCTAAACCCCGATGTGAAATAGTAGATTGTGCAACAAGTGGAAAAAGTTCTTTCCCCACATGTTGCACATTATACTTTTTCTACAACTGCACAAATTTAAATAATACAAGTAAAGTATTTTAATTTTTTTGACAACTCTTCAAAATATACCAAAAGTACACTTTCCAAAAAAGATTTAATTTTCGTATTTCTTCCCCACTCCATAAATTTTTCGTACGCCACTTCATACTTTTTTCTCGGAATTTCCGGCAACAAATCTAAAGTTACTTTTGCAGCTTTTTCCAATATCTCTGGCGGACTAATACAAGGTGTCCATCTATAAATTGACACATTTTAACAACTTATAACTCGAGAACGGAAAAAGATATCGACATGAGGTTTTCACTAAACTTCCTAAATTTACTTCTAGTTTCTGTTGACGTTGTTGCCGCATGTAATTTTTTTCTGGAAATTGACAAAAAAAAATAAGGTTTTTGAACCAAAATTGTGATCTTAGATTAAATAGGACACCCTGTAATTCTTAAAACCTTTGAAAAGACCATTTCTTCTTCTATCCAAAAATGTATACATTGTTGGCATTCACCCACGTTTTTAGGGAATAATTTACTTTTTCATGAAACCACTTCCAAATCTAAAGGACCACATTCTAACAATTTAAAACTATAGAATGAGACAAGGTATTGAAAACAGGTTTTACTTAAAAATAAAAAACAAAACATACATTAATGAAGTAATTGTTGAATATGACCTCCATTTTGTTCAATACATGTATGTAAGCGCAATAAAAAATGTGTAAATGCATTTTGGAGCATTTCTGGAGTAATTACATTAAACACATTGATTATGTTATTCTTCAGTTCTGCTAAATTTGAAGGTGTTGGATCGTAGCATCTGTCCTTAATGTACCCCCATACAAAAAAATCCGGTACAGTCAAGTCTGGAGAATAGGGATCCCATTCAATAGGACCAGCTGGACCTATCCACTTGTCTCCAAAGGTTATATTCAAAGAATTCCTCGCTATTAAAGAGTAATGCGGTGGAGCACCATCTTGCTGGAAATATACATCATTTAGTATACCTTCTTGTTGTAGTTGAGGATAGAAAAAGAGTTCTAGCATATCCGTATAATTGTTCCCATTTACTGTTTGTTCTTGGAAAAAAAATGGTCCATAAATTTTTGTTTTGGAGACACCACACCACACATTTACCTTGGGGGAATCTCTTTCAAACTCGTTGAATGCTCTAGGATTTTCATCACCCCATATCCTACAGTTATGTTTGTTTACGCGGCCATTTAAGTGAACTGTTGCTTCATCTGACATTATTAAATTTACGTTTGGTTGATTTCTAAACAAATCTAATAACGTCTCACACTTAAACAATCTCTTTTCGATTGCATGATTCTCAATTTTTTGGAAAGTCTGAATCTTATATGCTTTAAACTTGATTATCTTTAAAAGCTTATGCACCTTACTCTTTGACATATGTAAGAGTTGAGCGATTTTTCTAATAGATATTTTATTATTGTTTCTTTCTAAAATCTCTCTTAACTGTGAAACATCATTTAAAAGAATATCTTGAGCGTTTTGAATGTGTCTTTCTTTTCTCTCCAATGTTCCTGTTTCTGTAAACTGACTTACCCAGCTTATAATAGAATTTCTAGTAGGCGGATTTTTTTCAAAAATGTTTCTTAATCTTCTTTGTGTATGCGTAATTGATTTACTTTCATTAAACACTAAAACGCACCGGGCTTTTTCGGTTTTGGTAAACATTTTTTTCAGTACCAGCTTTCTCTTGCACTAAAATTATTGCTAATCTGACACTTCTGTCAACTCGATTTGCGTTACACAGCACCCTTGATAAATTAATATCATTTATTAAGTCATTCATATTCTATGCTCAGCTGGGTAAGTTAATTTACAGAAATGAGAACATTAAATAAAAAATGTGTACTGAAAATGCTTACGATAATCCTTTAAATGATAATTTATGGATGAAGGCTTGCAAATAATTATTAGAAATAGGAGTTTTGTTTGCAAGAAGCCCTCAATATGAATTTGAAAAATTGAATTTTTAAAGAAACTTTGAGACGTTTGAGACTTGGCAACCACGTTAGATACAAATTAAAACATTTTTAAGAATTTCAGTAAACCCTGTTTTCAATACCTTGTCTCATTCTATAGTTTTAAGTTGTTAGAATGTGGTCCTTTAAATTTGGAAGTGGTTTCATGAAAAAGTAAATTATTCCCTAAAAACGTGGGTGAATGCCAACAATGTATACATTTTTGGATAGAAGAAGAAATGGTCTTTTCAAAGGTTTTAAGAATTACAGGGTGTCCTATTTAATCTTAGATCACAATTTTGATTCAAAAACCTTCGTCAATTTCCAGAAAAAAATTACATGCGGCAACAACGTCAACAGAAACTTGAAGTAAATTTAGGAAGTTTAGTGAAAACCGCATGTCGATATCTTTTTCCTTTCTCGAGTTATAAGTTGTTAAAATGTGTCAATTTATAGATGGACACCTTGTATTAAAATCGTCAGTATACATATTATTTATATTATAAATATAGTAGTTTACCTTACTAGTGCGAAAAGTGACACTGATTATTATTATTTGACATTCATTTGATGAGGCTTATACCAGGGTCATAAAAAATGATTAAAAAATAAGTTTTTCCTTTTATAAAAAATTATAGCAGAGTTATAATAAATTTATCAATTTTTCAGTCATTTGGTAAACTACTATACAAATATATATTTCAAATATTCAAATGTCAGTATACTCCCCAAAAACTTGACAAATTCACTTTTCCGCACGCTAGTAGTAATAGTAGTTTTCCTACGATCACATAGGAAAGTGACATATTATATCGCACTGTCTAGTTCTATGGAAAGTGGCCTTTATTCATACGCGTACGGAAAAAAAACTTATCCGTACGTGTACGGATAAAAAAGCTGTCAAATTGAATGTTGACATGCTAGTCTATTTACCCCGCAATTTTATGTATAATATGTCAAATGCGTATTTCCTAAGTTGATTTGTCCATATAATATTTATTTATTTGATTTAAAAATAAAAACCACCGAACCCGAGTTCGAACCACCTCACTGTTTGTCAGATATCGAGTAAACGGACGCTCAGTCCGCTCGGCCATTCCACCGCTGTTAAGTGGTATTCTTATCCATGATACTTATAGCGCTAACAAAATATACACAACAGTTTATTTATTCTTAAAAATAAAGTGTGTTTACATTGACATTTATTGGACTTTCATGTTATTAAAACAAAAAATATCCGTTTTCAATTAAGTATGTTGACTTTAATTATAACATTTTGTGTATTAATGTCAGATGTTGATTACACATTATTTGGTTATTATCACGTGATCGGAGGAAAAATACTGTACATTACACGTGCAAAAGTGATTTTTCACACTCGTGAGATTGTCGCACTCGACTTATGCCTCGTGCTACAATATTTCCCTCTCGTGTGAAAAATGTCACTTTCTGCACACGTCATGTAATATACTATTACCTAACTAGTGCGGAAAGTGATACTTTTCCGCACGCTGATGCAGATGGCCGAACGACGCTTTAGCGAGTTCGGCCAGCAATCGCGTGCGGAAAAGTCCACGTTTCCGCACTCATTTTAGTGCGGAAAGAGTTACTTTTATATACTGACATTTAAATATTTAAAATATATATTTGTTTGATTGTAGTTTACCAAATGACTCAGAAATTTATATATTTATTATAATTCTACTATAATTTTCAATAAAAAAAGAAACTTATTTTTCAATCATTTTTTAATGGCCCTGGTATAAACCCCATCAAATGAATGACAAATAATTATAATTAATTTGTTGATATGTATTTAATAGGAAATGTTTCTTTATGTTAACTTTTGGTTTTTTTTTCGCATGCTAGTAGAAAAAATAGTGTATTTAACACGTACGTAAAACGATTGCTGGCCGAACGCTGCAACAGCGTGCGAAAAAGTATCACTTTCCGCACTAGTTAGGTGAACTACTATTATACAACTAGTGTGCAAAGCGTCACTTTTCCCACGAGCGCAGAAATTTGTGTCACTGCCGCAAATCTAGCGGGTGGGAAAAGTGATTTTCGTACAAGTTGTACACAATATTTTTTCCACATTTATTAATAAGAGAAATACAGTAATTTATATAGTTATTTATTTAAACTTTGAACAGAAAGAACTTACAATATGGAAATAAATACAAAAATCAGTTGAATATATAATTAATTGTAAAATTTGAACAATTTCGTATTACTATTATGATATTATTATTTTGATCTTCATAATTCATAATTCATAATTTCTATAATAATGCTTAATAGGTTAATGTTTTTATAGTTAAAAAATTGAAATAAATAATGAAATTAATAGTGTACTTACTTTTGGTTTAAATTTAAAAATTGTACACCAATAAGAAATAACAGGTTGGATTGTCAAAAAAAGTTGACAGGTCGTAGGTAGCTAAGGTAGCTTTACTTTTCTAACAGTTATCAAAACAATTAAGAAAAGGCCTGCTTTGCGTATGAAAATTTGAATAGAAAAGTGTGTTTTGCATAGTGGTTGTAGGAAAATTAGTTTCAACTGGTAAGTTGCAGTTAGCTGTATTCAATTCAGTTTCCCATTTTCAAATTAATTCTTAGAATGGATGGAGGTGCTAGCAAGATATGTGGAAATATACGGCGAAGCTGTAAGAATTGAGAACGGGCAACTTGGCGGTATATTGGTAACAGATCCGAAATTTCTAGAGCATATATTGAGTTCCACGAAAATCCTAAACAAAGCTCCCCACTATAATTTTCTACATGGATGGTTGGGATATGGACTTGTAGCTAGTACAGGTAATCATTTTCAATAATTTTTTTTCCTGTTACTTTATGCCGCTATATTTTTAGGGAATAAATGGAAGACCTATAGACGTTTATTAACGCCAGCTTTTCATTTTTCCATTCTAGAAAATTTCATAGAAGTATTTAACTCTGCCGGTCTAGTATTTATAGAAAATTTAAAAAACGAAGTTAATAAAAAAAGTGTCGATATCAGCGAATATATTGGTCTCTACACATTAGATATTATTGGTGGTGGGTATTGTTACATTTATCTATTTTTACAAATTCCCAGTGATTTTTTTTGCTTGTAGAGGCTGCAATGGGAGTTAAACTCGATGCTCAGACCAATAAAACATCGGCTTTTGTGAAAAATACTAAACTTATGGGCAAAATTGTTTTGAATCGTTTAATCAGCATAATACATCCTGCATTGTATCCTTTTACACCTGATTATTTTAAGGAAAAACGAGCTATTCAAGTACTCCATGATCATACTGATTCCATTATTCAAAAAAGAGTAGCCGAGAGAGCAGAGTCTGATACAAGTAAGAACGTAGCTGAGAATGGTGAGAAAAAGAGATTAGCTTTTTTGGATCTCTTATTAAGTTATACTATTGATGGACATCCTTTGCCTAGTTTGGATATTCGAGAAGAAGTTGATACTTTTATGTTTGCGGTGAGTGCTTCGTTAAATTGAAGATTTGTTTTTAAAAATCCTTCTTATACATTCCATCCTACTTCTTTTATAGTCAAATGAAGTCTTATCATGTGGGTCATACGATTCAACAAAGACATACTCACCGTTTTTGTTTTCTTTTATTGCGTTTAATCATAACTTCCAAATAAAATTTGTAAGTTGAATAAGACAGACTTATGCAATTTCGACGGGAGAGAAAAGGATACGTATTCAGTTTTCAGCGATTCTAAAAAGTCTTTCACCAGCAAAGTTTTCATTTAAATGTCAGTTTTGTGACTTTGACAATTCAAAGGGATAATATGAATAATAAGAAGTAGGGGAAGGTGAGGTATAACGATCCCCTTAAGGGAAAAACTTAACTGTACCTAAAGTTGAAGTCAAAATCGCAAGAAATCTATTGTTGGGGGTAGTGAATTTACTTAACTTTGTAACTGCATAGCTATTTTTTATTATATGTACCTATGTAGTTTTTTTGTATTATAGGTATTTCTTAAAGTTTTGTAAAGGATCATTTTATACACACCCATGTTTAAAATCATCCCTGGGGAAGGGGTAAAATAATCCCAGGGATCATTTTATACCCTAAGTTGATAAATATCAGAGAAATGAAACACTCAGCTGTTCATTTTAATTATATTTATTGTTTATAACAATTTAAGTATGTGAGCAAGTTACACAAAACTTTTGCAGTCTTCTAGTTTCATTCGAGATCTTTTTTGTAATTATCCACTACTCAATAAACAAACTAAACATTAAACATCGCAACAAGCTTTTAAAAGGTTTGCGAAATTAACAACATACCTAGTCAAGCAATGGGTAAACAAATAGACTCTTCTTCTAAATAAAAAAACAAAAATAATACTCATCCCTATCAAAGGTTTTTTTATCAATGTCAAAATGCAATAGATATATCAACTCTTCATTAAAAAAATAATAATTTTCTTATGAGGAACTTAGAAATAGTCTTAATTTTTTTTCACACTGTCAAATTGATCACTAGAAAGGCAAATATCACAAGTAAAGTCGCCTTCATCGTCACTAACTACTCCCGCACAAGCCTCGTGTCCCCATTTAAGACACGCAACGCACCTAATCCACCATTCGCCTTTATTGTCTTTGGAGTAGCTTGCAGTACAGAAGAGGCATTCGGTATCACTTTCCTCTTCAGAAGAATCTGACCTGTTTTGCTTTTTTTGCCTTTTCTCTTTCCGCCTCCTTTTCCTTTCTCGACCCCTTTTCCTTTCCCACCACATTTTCCTTTATCGTTCTGTTTGCTGGTCACTGTTTTTTTTTATTTTATTCGCTCCCTTAAGGGCTTTCCTTTGTACTATATCTGTATTCTTTCTGGCTTCTTTTTCAAGGTATTTTTTGTAGGGTGTGCTTTGGCGATTAGTTTTGCGTATATATATTATTGGCATGATCTGTAACAACAACAAATAGGTACTAATGTGGTAGAATGATTCCAGGGATCATTTTAAACACACAGAAAGGGATCATTTTGCCCCAAACACCAAATTTCAAGATAACGATCAAAACATAACCTTCAAATACACCACATGTGGTGATCGAACATTGCTTAAATATTTGCTAACTGCTATTAATACACGCGAATAATAGTATATTATTAAACGAGCAATTTATGATAGCCATAATTCACGATGGGTGAAGTCACCCAAGTGAATTATGGCCATAAATTGCGAGTAGAATACTATACTTTGTCCACGACACTTAATTTATTTATTAATAAAGTCAGTAGCGATTTGGCATATTACTAACCTCAAAATGTTGTGGCAGCTACTTCAAATAATTTGACATATATAGAGATGGGCGATACTGTACAAAGTATCAATACAACGTACCGTTATAAATATATTGTTTTAAAATACTTAATATTAGAAAATATCGTTATGAAAAGTATCAATACTAAAAATTACAATATTTTATAGATACGATATATGTCAGAAACAAATTTCCTGAACAAAATACACAGATTTAAAAGTTTATTTAATATTGTACCCCCATCTCTAGTCGTGAATTATGAACCATAATACACTACAGTGTATTATGAGCCATAATTCACGACAGTTGATATATGGGTACCATATACCTTTAGTTAGGAGGTAAAATATTGACTTATTATTAGGTGGTCGTGGACAAAACAGCATTTTAATGAACACGAACATGTAAAAAGTAATGAAAGTCCAAAAACAGGCTTACCTTAGATCAGAACCATACTTTTTGATTGTATTTTAATAAAGGCAGTACCAACCTCCATTGTATTGGTTAACTGAACCACCCGCAGGCAGCGCTAAGTAAAAACCGAGGTTAAAACTTAAACAGACATAACCTCAAAAAACACATTTTCGTAGGATTTCATATTCGGGCATATAGCAATTGAAATTAAATAGCCGATGTCGGACATTTAGTAAGAATAATTAAGTGTCCGAACTCGCAGCGGCTGCGAGTTGTTGCGTGTTGAGTATTGGAGTTCTTGGATTGGATTATTTGAATTAGACGGGGCGGGCGAGTGTAATTTGTGAACGCATCACCGCCGAACAAGAGAAATCACGAACGCACCCCAATCCAACCGCTCAGCTCTTCGTTTTCTTCTTTGTTGTGTTGTTTTTTAATACTTATGTTTTGAATCCTTACTTACCCCCTATCCCAAAAAACAACTAGGTTAGGCTTCCTAATGATCTGATATGTATTTCGGATACATGACAAATACAAGAGCTTATTTTCCCGACATATTCCAACGTTGCCAAATTTAGTAGTAACATAACAATATTGAAATAAATATGTAAATTTCAGAAAATAAGAAATAGAAAACAAAAAAAAAACAAGAAAACCCAGGCCCAAACCCGGTTAATCAAAGTGTAACTATGTATAAAAATATCAGAAAATAAGAAATAGAAAAACTAAAAAAAAAACCCAGGTCCTAACCGGGTTTCAAACCTACGACCTCTGACAAATATATTTCCAAGAAATAGGTATTCACTAGTAAAAAACATTTTTGGAAAAGCTCGTTCTAGTATGAATTTCGCTCGTTTCCGCCATGTCAGCTGGCTCGAAAAAAAATAGGCTTGTGGCAACTGCCACTGCCTTTAATAAAATCACACCAAGCGCTCGCACTGCCAGGACACTTGGAGAGGCAACTGGCAGGGGTGTGGGGAACATGTTTCATACGCATTTGAATAGATGGCACTAGTTGTCTCTGATTTACGGAGGGGGATAATTTGACCTCCAAGGATCGTATTACTTCACCTTCCCCTAACTTTCCGGTATTTTGCATCCTCAAGCAAAAAAAAAGGTACTTAATCCGATAGATTATTTCGAGAATGAATGAAAAAGTGGAAATTCGTCAAACAGTGTGCAGGAAACATCAACCATCATTATTTTCTCCGGGTATATTTGTAATCTCACATCGATAAGAGCGCTTTTGACTATAACATCTCTTATAGTTTATTTCTACAAATACATGGAGTATTGGAGTGCAATCATTCTCTAACTAACAGGTGCATGAAGACTACACCAACTGCTGCGATGGAAGTGATCCTTGGTCTTCGGCCTCTTCACCATGTGATCGAGGCTGAGGCGGGGAGTGCTTTCCTGCGCATGAAGCGTCTGGGATACGTGCGAAGAGGGGAAGAGTGCAGACACGTCAAGAGGCTCCGGCTCCTGGAAGATATTCCAGTTCTGGCTCGAGCGTCTGACGAATGCTTGCGCAAGTACTACTTCGCAACCCCATACAGGGCTATGATCCGGAACAGAGAATCCTGGGATAAGGAGACGAATACACAGCCTCATGGGACTGTCTGGTTCACAGATGGCTCATGCTCTGGTGACAAAGCAGGGGCTGGAATTTACTCTAGGAACCCAAGGACACAAATCTGTATACCATTGGGCGATGGTGTATCTGCATATCAGGCCGAGATATACGCTATCTTGGAATGTGCGCAGATAAACCTAGACAGAGGTTATGTGGATCGACGCATAACCATATACACCGACAGTCAGGCAGCAATTAAAGCCCTGAGTGGATATACCATCAACTCGGGACTTGCTGACGAATGTCGAGAACGACTTGCTGATCTTGCAAGTCAGAACGCAGTGCGGCTAGAATGGATTCCGGCCCACTCTGGTTTTGAAGGCAACGAAATGGCGGATGCACTGGCTGCGGAAGGGGCGGCAGCTCCTTTCTGCGGACCGGGCCCGACCCTCGGCCTAACAAAACAAACGATACGCAAGGAGACGAGGAAGTGGCTGAGGAACCAACACCTCGCTCATTGGAATGCCCTGCAGGGTCCTAGACAATCCAAACTCCTACTGAAGGGATGGACTGATGGACACGCTGGGGCAGCTATTGAACTACCAAGAAGTAGGTTGAGGAAGATAGCAGGACTCCTAACAGGGCACTGCTGTGTATGAGGAAGCACCTCTACAATCTAGGAGTAGAGGAAAGTTCTCTATGTAGGGGTTGCGGCATGACTGATGAAACGTCAGTTCATGTTCTCTTAGAGTGTCCACACTGGGCTGTATTACGCAGGCGAATCTTCGGATTCACTGTCATGGCTCCTGGGGACACAAGCAGGCATCCACTGAAAAAGGTTGTGGCCTTTATTGAAGGGCTCGGCTTCATGGATGACTAGGTAGCAGGAATGGCACAATGGGCCCGCCAGTGGCCTCAGTCCCGGAACCGTGACTTTAGTTTGGCTAGGTCAAGGCTCGCCTGCACATTCTGTAGTAGTAACAGGTGTTTAGCTTGTCTTAAACTTTTGTCCCAAAATCAATATTTCAAAAGCGATAGATATTGGACACATTACTCTAATTTTTAGGGCCATGATACCAGCTCTGCCGCAATTGCATTTACCATGTATGCTTTGGCAAATCACCCAGAAATACAGGTAGTGTATATTCTCTTCAAAAAAAAAACAGCTCCAATTATATTGTTTTAATTTTCAGGAAAAAGCTTTTCAAGAGCAAACAGAAATTTTCGAAGATTTAAAAAACGTAAAAATCACCAGCAACGAACTTAAAAAAATGAAATATTTGGAATTGATTATAAAAGAATCTTTGAGGTTGTATCCACCGATTCCCAATATCGGTAGAAATTTTGCAGAGGATGAAGAATGGAGTAAGGAATAAAAAAATTTTTTATTTCGATTCACTTAAAAAACTTTCCTAACTACTGAGTCAGTTAAACCAATTGTAGAGTTCATATAATAGCCTTTTTGGTATGCGTCATCGATTGTTAATGTCCTTCAGGCACATTACGTTGGAAGATATGGAAAAAAGGCAGGTCTGTGATTATTCCTAATAAAAATATGACAATAATTAATGAACCGTTTAAATGTATTACAAACGTTAACCTATAATCTTTGACTTAAAAAATTCGATTAGTTGATGTTTAGATTACGCGCAAGCACGATTTATCAATCGGGAGAAATTACAGCATTCAAAATATGATGCAGACGTATCTTTCGTAGCGGCAATGTGTCTTACGTCTTTTTCCAATGTCCCACTGACAGCTCTCGTCAGGTCTGTACTTTTTTACGGTCAATTATTATTTATGCAAAGTGAATATTATTCTTATTGTTATATTTATTTGAATAATACAAAAATATGCATAAATACACGGAAAAACATCAGCATTTTGAAAGTTCTCAAATATTTTTAGTTAGAAAAAGAAGCTGGGAATTATTAATTTCATATCATTTTCGAATTTGGCTGGATACGATCCTGATGATTTTAGCTATATATGTCAAAATAGCAAATAAGATAAACGACATACCCAAAACCCGGATATACGTCACAAACGATGACGCACACCAAGAAGGCTATTTAATGTACTATACATTAGACATATTTCAAAACTTACAGGGTTATCTATTTGAATTTTTAATTGAAAATATTATTTTTTAGACGGTACTTTATATAGAAAAGGTACAACTATCTTGATGAGTCCATATTTGATGCACAGAAATCCAAAATACTTTCCAGAACCTTTAAAATTCATTCCGGAACGTTTCGAAACTTCAAATTGGATCATTCCATATACTTATATACCTTTCAGTTTAGGTCCTAGGAATTGTATAGGTAAGTTCGACAAAGTCATCTTATATACAATATATTCCCCTAAGTTGGAATCATATGGAAAACTTTTTTATGCACGACCGGGCGAAAAAGTCCAGATTATAAGTACGTTTAGCGGGCGTAAAGTGTCACTTCACCGTAGAGTTCTTGAATGTCCAATTTGTATAATGCTACGGTTTCCCTTTTTAAATATACGATACTGTTATAAGTAGATGTTGCCAGTCGGACTCCCTCATGAAGGGTACCGAACCATTATCTATATTAATAAATATTCTGCTAAATATTTCAAACGTCTACCTGTTGTCGTTATTAATATCAAGCGGGCTTCACCGTCAATCGAACCCGGGTCTACCGCGTGAGAGTCTGGTTTGCTTACTACTCGACCACCGAGGAATATGCAAATTGTTTATCTATAACGTCAGATGTATTACATAATTTTTGCTTAAAATTAACTAAAGTTCCTACCGTGTGTCCTGCGACTCGTTCTACCTTTTTTTCTTTTAAAAATGCACATGTAGTTAGTAAAACAAACTTTATTATTATTATTTATTATCATGGAAATATTTGGTACAATTAACAAAATATGAGATTAATAAAGAAATGATAACTTTAAAAGCCCAAACATAAGATCCTCACACTTGTAATTTTATACTATTATAATAACACAATTTGAACAATTACTTATAGAAATATTAGGATTTGCTACCTTGCTCTGTTGAAAGTTGCTACGAACTTCTACTAACTCCGTATGATTTGGGTTACTCGTCCTATTGACTTGGTTGCTATGGTAACGCGTATTGGTATAAAGATTATTGTTTTATCATCTTATTAGTTTCAATAAGACTTATTTTTATTTAACTATACAAATGATTTGGTAGTTATAATAATATCGAGGTATAAAATTTATCCAACTTGAAACATTTATAATAACCTACTCACAAAAGGTGAAAAATAGAAAATAAAACATATTTATTAATAAACTATCATTAATACAGTCGTGCATAAAATTTTGTATATTTATTAATAAATGACTATTAAAACGGTCGTGCATAAAATTTTGTATGTATTTCAGGCGTAAACAGCGCTTGTGGACCTTACGTGTTACACGTTGCGGTCCATAAACGCCTGTTTTACGCCCTTGATACATAAATAACTATTATTATCAATTTCAGGAAGAAAACTTATTCTTCATAAAAAGTTCTGCATTATCTAAAACCTAGAATACAGTCAAAAAAATATCAAATTTTTCAGTCGTATACGAGGTTTGTCAAAAAATATTAGTTTCACTCAAGAGTAAAGTACCTTTAAATTTGACAATATCGAAAAATGTTACTGAAAAAAGTTGATCAGAATTAAAAACTACTATTAAATATGTAATTACATTCATTTAAATCGAAACTTCAGATTATTATTTTTTACCAATGTTTTTATTTTGAATGAACATTTATCTCTTATAATTACGAAACATATAATAATCTTCTAGGTTTTCCATGTTTTTTAATAATTTTGCATTTAAAACGCGAAATAAGTGCATATTCATTTATTTTGGAATTAATAAAATACATTATCTAATTCCGCTATCAAATGTGACACTTTAAGTCACTCCTTGACGTCAGATAACGTCACATTTTTTATAACCTTCATATATCAGTTATGAAAAGTAGTTATGTAAAAACTTTACGTAACTGTTTAAGTTTCAAAGAATAATTTATTAATTAGATACTGTTAAAACTGACTATTATTATTTCATTATTTAAGCCCCATTATTTTAATTCAATAGTATTTTAAGATTTATAAACATTGAAAACAACATTATTGAGGACACAGTTATTTAAAGTAAGTCAATTTTCTGGGAGAATACTTCATAGTAACAATACTTCTAACACCATTTGAATCCACTTTAATATTACCATTGTAATTGAAGATTTTATTAAATATTATGAAAGCGCGGAATTAGATAAAACGTTGTCCGTAAACACGTTATGAAGAGAGCGTAAATTGCAGAACTCGCTAGCGCTCGTTTTGAACAGTTTCGCTCTTTTCATAACTAGTTACGTAAATAACTATTCAAATACCAACTGCTGTTTGCACCGGTTGCAGTTATCTTTTGGCTTTAGTAACTCATGATTAACTTTAACCATAGATTAAAAGTTAAGTGTTTTGCACCATTTGTGGTTAAGGGTTAGTAAATTATTTGTTAGGTGCAAGTTGGTATCTTGAAATTTAAGAATAATTTGAAAAACAGCAATTTTGTTGGTAATAGTGGTGTCAAATATGACAACTATTAGATATTTATATTTGTAAAATTACCCAAACAAAAGGTAGCAGTTTTCAAAATGAGCGGAAAGAGGAAAAGATCAACAAACTTCTTTTTTTCCAAGTGAGAAAATAATGTGCTTGAATATAATAAGAAAGTACCTACAAGCACATAATAGAATGCAAGGAAACAGGTGCGTTAAGCTGGAAGGATAAGGGACAGGCCTGGACAAAGATTGAGGGGGAGTTTAATGCTCAATCAGATAGCTACAGATCTGTAGATGTTTTAAAACGATTTTACAGAAATAAAAAGAAAGAAATCTTTTTCTAAAAGTTGTTGCTTAAAAGTAATTTTCCCTCTGATATCTTCCAAGATTTCCAGGTCATCTTCATCTTCTTCAAAATCCATTAAATCCATATTTTATTAAAATAGGAATTTATCTCGCAAATTCGCCAAGTACTTCAGTTGATTGTCATATTGACATAACTTTAATTAATAATTATATATCTTAAACCCTACCTTATCTATGGATTAGATTTAACTATAGTTAACTCAAGAATAAATGTCATGGTGCAAGGAAAATTTTAATTTAACTAGTAATTATAACTTAACCACAACTTAACTAAGACTGGTGCGAATGGCTGTAAGTTATAAAATTAACATCATTAGGAACAAATAAATTTAATTTTTACTCATACTAATGCTTCGACATATCCAACTTCTTTCAGTAACATTTTTCGATATTGTTAAATTTAAAGGTACTTTAGTAGTGAAACTCATATTTTTGGACAAACCTCGTATACGACTGAAAAATTTGATATTTGATGACTGTATTCTAGGTTTTAGATAATGCAGAACTTTTTATGAAGAATAACTTTTCTTCCTAAAGCTAATAATAAAAAAGTTTTCCATATGACTCCAGCTTAGAGGGACATATTGTATAGGTTCACTGTGAAACTTTTTAAAAATCATGTTCAATCCGGGTGTTCTTTTACATAGGTCACCCTGTATTTTATAGCACAATTATACACATAGATTCAAAAGTTTTGCATCACCCTTAATCTCCGAAAAAAAATGTGTTCATTATAAATGGATCAGAGATTAATCAATTAATTAGTTTCAATAAAAAAAACGTGTATATTTGTCAAAAATTTTTATTATCCAATAATAAACTTGCTTTAAACATAAAAAGTATTCTTCGAAATTAAATAAATTAAATACAAATTGATTCTTTTTAAAGAAAAGGTTAAGTGAGAACCTGCATGAGAACTTTTAATAAAGAGTATTTCCACCTCTAGAATTTATGCAAGCTTGAAGTCGCCTGCCCATGCTGTTTACCAAATTATTGATATTCTGTTGAGGAATATTTCGCCATTCTTCTTAGGCCGCATGAACAAGCTCTTGTACACTCCTGGGTGGATTTCTGCGTGCTGCCACTGCCCTGGCAAGCATGACCCAAGCATGTTCTATGGGATTCATGTCAGGAGATAGGGCAGGCCAGTTCAAACGATTGATCCCTTCAGTTTCAAGATACTCATTTACAGCTCTGGTCCGATGAGGTCGGGCGTTATCGTCCATGAAAACGAAGGAATTGCCAACAGCTGCGCGCCATAGTCTCACGTGAGGATGTAGAATCTCTCTGAGATACCTATCACCAGTCATCGTTCCCTCCACATGAATTAATTCTCTGCCATCATTTAATATGATACATAGCACTTCCTCCTCTGAAGGGCGGCACGGGGCGAGCATGGGCAAGCTGAGCAACTCTCGTTGGATCCCGCCACACACGTATTCGATGGCTATCTTGTACCAAACAAATCCTTGTCTCGTCGGAAAAAACATCGAATTCCAAAATTCTTCAGGCAAGGCCGCGTGTTCTTGAGCCCACTGCAGTCGGCGAACTCTGTGCTCAGGTTGTAGTCTGGGCACTATTATTGGTCGGCGACACCTCAAACCTGTCGCAAGTATTCGTCTTCGTAATGTCGAGATCGATACTTGAACTCCCAACGCATGTCTCATATCTCTTTGGAGTGCTGGTATTGCCATGGTCGGGTTTCTTCGGATAGTTAAGTGGATATAGCAGTTCTGCCGCTGATTAGTAACACGCCTTCTACCGCTTCTAGGTCTATCACGAAGAGAATTCGTCTGGAGATACCGGTTCCATACACGAGACACATCACTTTGCCAAACGCCAACTCTGTTTGCCACGAACCTTTGAGAATGACCTTCTTCAACTAAGGCCACTATTCTTGCACGGTCATTCTCACTTATGACTTGACGATTATGACGATTAAAATGATTGCACTAAAAATGTTATCTTACAAAAAAAACTGTAAACATCTGTATATTGCAAAAAATATGGAACATATTGAAATGGTGAACATTGATAAACAAGCCAACAAAAAATTGTTAGCGCAAAAAAATTCCTTCGCATCCGAAGAAGGTGATGCAAAACTTTTGAATCTATGTGTATATTCAGGTATTTTGCAATGTTTTTTGATCTATTACGTTAAAGCAAAAAAGTCACTTTGTTGGTCCATCTGGAACATACCATTAGTAAGACTCTTAATCCGTGATTAGGTTCATTTTATTTTCAGGACAAAAGTTTGGAATGCTTGAGTTGAAGTGCACACTTTCGAATGTTTTGAGAAACTTCAAACTTCTTCCAGCGATACCTGAACATGTACTTCAATTATCGCCAGACACTGTATTAACTTCAAGAAATGGTGTTCGCATATCTTTATTAGCCAGAAATTGATGTTTGTAAAATTAAAAAACTGTTCACCATTTTTGTTGACCACCGGAGATATTGTTTTATGAAAAATGTTTGAATATAATGAAGTTTTTTTATACTTTTTATTATATACCTGCATCTACTATCTAGCATCAAACGAAAGGCGGCATTAGAAAATTATCATTCCGGCATTTATAGAAAATTATCTCGTTTGGTGGCAAAAACAGATCAGAGGTTTGCCTGTCTGTGCCGATGGAAATAATTCTCAATATTTTGCTTCTTGCTCTGCATGCTATAAGCATGCTCTGCATGGAAGTGAGAATGGCTGCATACAGGCTGGAATGCAATGAGAATTGACACAAAGGAACCAACACCCATAGTCATTCCAAAATCACAGGTTATCACAAACTTGCTTCTTGAAATGATAAGTGTTGGCCTCAAAATTAACGACTACCAACTATTCCATATCCAGCTAGAAATATAATTACGATGACGTCATCACGCTCACATAGATGACGTCAAAAATAAAAAGAGTATCATTACGAATAGTCCGTTTGAAAATAAAAATCGACTGGCTCCAGGATTTTTCCTCAAAGTAGCACGACGCCGTTGGCGGAGTGCTCAATCGTCCAAGTGCGATATGGACAATCCACACGAGGCGAACAGCATATTTTTTCTACGACCCACTTAAGAAAAAATCTAGAAAATAAAAATTCCTATATCGAACCCGGGTCTACCGCGTGAGTCTGGTTTGCTTACTATTCGACCACCGAGGAATATGCAAATTTTTTATCTATAACGTCAGATATATTACATAATTTTTGCTTAAAAGGAACTAAAGTTCCTACCGTGTGTCCCGCGACACGTTCTAGCTTTTTTGGACATGATCATACTTTTTTTATTAATCCAGAGCAAATTTAAGAAAATTAAAAGTGCTTTTGAACTTATTTTTCAGCGACCTTTCCAAATCTGTTATTATTTTTTATGAACGCTATTTGGTAAAAAAGTTAGCTCCCGTTTGACAGTTTTGTACAGGAATCTCTATGTCGCGTCTTGTAAATAACACAGTGTGTCAGTGTATAAATAAAACCAGTCTAGTATTTAAAAAAAACCAGTTATTAATGTGAAGGTTAACAGAAACTATGACAAAACATCAACAGAGAAGAATATCTTATAACATCTTTAAACTATGATATAATCGAATTAATTGTAATTAATATAATATGTTTTTTGATTTCTTTTTTGTTCACAAAAAATCGTCCTCTTCTACTTAACCTTCCGTAGCTAACACGGCGTCTGTGAGACCGACGCCTAAGAAAATTTCCGATTATTCCCAAAGAAATCGCGAACGCGCTTGGCCATCATTAATAGCTGATTTTCTAGTGCTAGTGGACTCAGTATCAAAATTACAGCGGAGGTGTTCTTTTCTCCACCCCAATTTGATTGTTATTTTAATATCATTGAAAATCTTGTAACAAATAAAATTTTTCCATTTTTTCTTTTTAACCACCTTACCCTAAAGTATAACATTTCAAGGTCATATTTTTTTCCACTTGTTAGTTAGGTTTTTCTTAGTCGGTCTTAGAGACGGATGTTAGCTTTCTTGTTAAAGTTAATCATGTTAGCTACGAAAGGTTAAAGACATTGAATTTAATTTATTTTGGGAAAAAAAGTGAGTAACATTTTTAATTTTTTTGATATGAAACGTTTAACTTGAGTTCCAGATAATGCAAAATTTACAAATATAATTTTAGATTAACATTTTTGATATTAGTCTCGTCAATGAAGTCTTTTTGTGGGAAGTTTTCAAGCGCAGCTCAGATTTAGATGTTTCGAATGCATTTTTAATTTTTAAATAGTTATGTTTAAAAAAGTAGTACTCCATTTTCATAACACTTTCGAATACTGAAAACACCACAGCACCACAGCAGCAAAAAAAACCACCTCCTCACTTCTTAGGGACATGCCACGAGACGGTATGATGGAAAAGTATAACTTTTCAAAGAAATTAAGCAACAATGGGATTCAAATACCATTACCAGACTTGGAAAAAATGCCATTCAATGGTACACAGACGGCTCAAAAGCAATAGAAGGAACTGGGATAGGAGTGTTCGGGCCAGGAACCAAAAACTCTGAAAGCTTGGGAATAACCCCAAGTATCTTTCAAACGGAAATCCACGCCATAAGAAAGTGCGCCTATATTGATAAAATATACAGAAGACAAAGGATTATCATAATGTCGGATAGTCAAGTAGCCATTAAAGCTCTGAGCTCTTGTGTAATCAGTTCCAAAATGGTTCCAAAATGAACTAGGCGAGAACAATATAGACGTTACTATGGATTCCAGGACACACTAGAATAGAAGGAAATGAAATAGCAGATGAACTAGCAAAGAGGGGGACTGAAATACCTTTCTGGGGGCCTTCAGAATCCTAGAGCACAGCACCTGGAAGATTACTGGATAGAAGAGGAACGTTTACCTTAGGTCTCTTCGACGCTCCACACTTAGCTTTAGTCTCAATTATTTGTTTGTTAACAACGATTTATCGGTTTAAGATTCACACTTTGTGATATACTCGTAACAATACAAAAATTATTTCAACTGTATTCTTGCACGCTTAAAATACTTTGGTGATTACTTGAACGTCTCTTGGTTAGAGCACTTTGTAAAATAATCTAGTCTAGTTTGGAAAGTCCTGTTGTTTCGAGAGAGCCCTATTCAATTTTCTAATAAAACAAATTTTTGGGAACATTTACTAGTGGAATATATTATAGGCCCTTTTCTTATCGACGATCTTACAAAGGGTTATGGAGAACGTTTCAAGCAACTTCTGTAGAACATCAAGTTTTATTATGATAATTTGTCCAGTCCCTCTGATTTTGAAAATATTAATGTAATTTGATATTTTTTGATAATTTCCATTGATTAATTATTCAATCCAAAATTTTAAAATTACACATTTTTGAGTTCTGTTTTTCGCATGACCCCCCTTGATATTTAAAAAATCTGAGGGGGCTGCTGTCAAATGTGGGGGGTGAAACAGGTGACCATTTTTTGTATGTTATCTTAAATAATCGAGTTTTCTAAGGGGGATAATTTTGATA
>CAJUYI010001559.1:0-50928 GCA_910591695.1 Galerucella pusilla
CACGTATTTGATACGACAGATGTTGGTGTATGAAGGTTGTGAGGTAACATTTGGAGGGAAAACAAGAACTTAGAAGAAATTTCTGACCGGAAATTGGTAGAATTTATTGTTAAAGTGGCATATTATATTCTAAACGAACCAAAACTAGTCAGCATTTCTTTTTGGTGAGGATCTGAAATGTATCATCCATCAATTGCAATGGGATGAAGTTAAATGCTGCTTTAATCCTTGCAATGACTTTTGGGTGATTACTAATTATACTTATAAAATCAGTGGTGTTCTTTTGGATAATGTTCAACTGGTGTGTTGTTGAATCGACCACTATCTTTAAATCATGAAATATATAATTGTCATTTCTAAATATTCCTGAATGTAGGGATATTTGGGGAAGCAATTATCATTATCAATTTCATTGAATATTGGTGTTTAAAGTGAAGTTTTGCGAATGTCAAACCCGTGTTTTAGATGCGGTTTTAGTGACGGAAGTAGAAAAAATTCATTAAAAACTTTTTCACGAGCTTTTTCATAATCTGTGATTGTCCTGTTCTTTTCACGTACCTACAGCTTTCTGATTATTTCCGATATAAGTCGGGTTAGCATTAAAGGTGGATGTAATAGCAGTAGGCGAGATTTTTGATGGAATCCCTCAAAAATATCTTGCTTAATGATAAACCGTTGCTTTCACCGGTTTGTAGGCTGTGCTTATTACACAATAACAGTTTATAGCCAAAACAACCAAAAATGGGCCTATTTTTCAACATGTTTTTGAATTTGACACGAAAAAACTTGAGTTTATCATGCATATGTATGGAAACAAAGTTATAGAGCGTGCTATAAAATTCCGTGGTTTAAAATTTCATTCCCTGCAGCCACAGCGGATGAATAGGTAAAAAAAATTGAAAAACAGCAAAATACTAATGCAATTTTTAAAGCAATGTGAATCATCATTTTTTCTCATAGAACGTTATTTATTCACGAAATGGATGCAACAAACGCCGACCTGCATGCCAGTATTTTCTTTTTCGTTAGCTTGTTGATCGTGCGCCTCGTCGTTTACCGAGAATCTTTGATTAAGTTAGGAATTCAGTAACTCGGGATTAAATGGTCCGAATTGAACGTTCAAAACGCCAAAAAATTTTCCAAGTCCTTCAAGTGAGTACCTACTTTCAGATTTCAAGTAAAATAAAAAACCGCAAAAATATTTTAAGTGTTACTATATCGAAACCGCGTTTGTTGCAATCAGTTCGTAGATAAATAACGTTTTATGAGAAAAAATATTAATTCACATTGCTTTATAAATTGCATTAGTATTTTGCGTCCGAAAAACAGCTGACTTTTCAATTTTTTCTACTTATTCATCCGCTGTAAACTCAATACTTTCCGAGTAAAATTCGAAAACATGTCGAAATAAAAACCTTTTTTGGTTTTGTTGGCTATAAACTGTTATTGTGCAATTAGCACTGTCTAAAAACCTGTGGAGGCAACGGATTATCATTACAGTTTACAGTTTTTGGGCTAACCCGACTGGACTAATAGGTACTTTTGAATGAATGTAGATAGGTACTCGTGTGATGGATAGTCCTTACCTACAAATTAAATTATCCGTAAATGGATTTTATACAGGTTGTCCAAAAACTCTCCTAGCAAACTAACTACAAAATGTGATTTTATATCCATGTGACCTAATTTACCATTTTCTGCACTTGTGACACAATGTACTATTACCGACTACCCATCTTTAATTAACAAATCCTCAAGGCCAGATTGCTGAGTCAACGGAATATTGTGAATCGTTCTTTAAATGAAATTTTCATTATATGTACGAACGTTAATAGATCGACAGAAATATTTAACTCTCTTCCGCTTAAAGAAATTTTTTGATGTAAAGATAAAAAAACAAACGATCACAAGTAAAAATGTTCTTTTTTTTAAATTGTTATGTAGATTTGAATCGTGTGTGTCAAAACCATGTTTTATCTAAATTACAGTAGATTTGCCGTTCTTTATTCCTTCATTTGAATAAAAGGCAGCTTTTCATTTCTGTTTATCTTTTGTTCATTTTTTTATCTTTATAACATGAAAAACAATTTTTTTTCCAGCAAGTTAGAGCTTTGGATGAAAATAAGGGTGATTATCAAGTTAAAACCAAGCGGTACCCTTTTTTCAGCTTATTTTTTTATCGCCAACCATCAGTAAAGCCGTCAATTATCAGATTAATTTCCGGAAGTAAACAAACGTTTACCTTCCTTTACTTTATCTGCCGCATATGTCACTTTACCTGCCGCATTTTGACGTTGACATTATTCGAAAATCATTATCTGTCAGTGTCACGCTTCTTCCTATTACGGGTCCATAATAGTTTTCTTGCGATTAATTTATAACAAATTATTGTTGAAACTCCTTTGACTTCAGGAATAAACTTTTATAATGCTTCAGGGTGTACCTTCAATTTGAATATAACAAATAATAAGTAGATTTGTTCTATATGTGCTGTTTACTTTGTCATATTAAATTGCAATTAAATATACCTCATTTTCTTATATTCTGAATTCTGAGCAATTGGCGATAAAATTTTGACTGCACCACGTCAGTAAAGTGTCTTTATCGTCCGATAATAATCATTTTACTGCCTTGGTACATAAATAACTGTTATGCGTCACACTGTATAATAGTATATTACGTAACGTGTGTGGTAAGGAGCATTTTACGCACGAATGGAAAAGTTACGCGTACGCGTAGCGGCGAGTGCGTAATTCCGTGAGTGCGTAAAATGCTCTACAACACGAGTTACGTACTATACTTTACCTACGACCTACTTGTACTTGTATTTTTTATAAGAAGCATAAGAAATAACAGTTACATAATTAGAGGTGCTTGGTAAACTCCATCTCTATTACTCTATTACCAATGAAAGAAGCACATTAAAGAACTAACGTTTAATCATTATTAATATATTGTTGATAATCGAAAGTCCATTTTTCAATTATAATCAATACATATATACATAACCCTTTGGGCTTTTCATAGTTAAACGTGGCCATATCTAATGTTTTCAAATAGTAAATTTTGAATGAAATGGAGACGTCTATTGACAGTTGCCGTGCGATTTACTTTACAGCTGTGCGTTTTTTTACAGTGCGTAATAGACGTCATTACATTGATATCGACTGTGTGTTATTGACTGATTACAGGGGGGTTCGTAGGTAAAATAATTTTAGTTGTATAGTTTCGATATTTGTTCTCCCTTGAAACCGGTTTTCTGGAGTTAGTTACCATAAAATTATGTTACAAAATAATCCTAAACACACTTCTAAAATTCCAATTTCGAATGGGAATGTCCAGAAGGAGAAATAAATGTGATATTTGTTTCGAATACATAGTTTACGCATAGTTGAATAAGTTGAATAATTGTTAATTATACCATTGTAAAATATAAACCAGTCGATTAAGTAGGTAGGCTCCGTTTCACATAAGAAGAAGCCACTTGAAGTTTGCCAACCGACCTGCGCAGAAATCAGAATCGGTCTAACAACCGTTTTATGTCATTGGCGTTACAAACGGTGTGTCATGTCGACAGCAATTTTATTATTGACATTTGAGGATGTTTGTGGGTAGTAGCAATCATTTACTGTCGAATATTTTAAGACGTTTAGCTAGTTTATGAGAGTGTTGTGTGTTAAATTTGATTTGGTAAAGTTATTCATAGTGAAGGACGACAGATTCTTAAAAACGTTGCAACTTTCATGGAGTCTGAAGTTGAACATGAAATCCAAATTCCTTCAAAAGATCATCGGTTAGTCAAATAAGAAAGTATAATAATCCAATATATTACTCGTGGCATTCAGATTGTTATATAAAATATATTGAAAAGTGTACATTACTTCTGCTAAGTTAAATTTATATGGCAGAGTGATTTAGGTTCTATCGAGGGTTCTATTAGGTTTGTTCGTAGAACAGTCAGAAACCGTCAGAGACATGCGCATTAAAAAAAGCGTTCGTAGAAACAGTTTGGCAGTTGGTGATTTGAAAATCCTTTCGAATTCGAAGACAAAAATTTGCGGTTTCGGATCAGTTGCCAACTATCAGAATAATTTGCTGACCGGAATCAATTTTTTAGTTTGAACATGCGTATTCTGAAGCTGTAGAAAGACATATTTTTACTATTTTTTTTATTAGAATTAAGTGCCTCGACAACTATGGCCGTTGGCACTATACAAAAGACATAATATATAAATACATTACTTATTGTGAAAAAAAGACGGAAATAGCTAACCAGTCAGTTCCTCCTAAAATAAAACGTGAGTAAAATCATTTGCATGTTGTAATACCGGACATTTAGAAAAAATATCTGGCTTCTTATGGCCAAAAAATGACATGCACATTACAAAATTATTTACTCATTCTTAATTTTTCTCCGATGTATGACAATAATTCTAGCTCTTCTTCAAGTGATGAAGAACTTTTAGTTCATTTTTATCGAAGACGTCAAAAATCAAAATTTTCCACCCGTTCGTACAACAAAAATTGTCAATCGATTTACAACGAATCACAAACGGAATGTCAGAGTTTGACAAATTTCCAATCGATTGGAAATTCTTTCGACGAACAAACCTAATATGAATGTCTATAATTATCCTCGTAATTATCTCATACACAAAAACAACAATATGACTTTTTATATTAACGGTACGACTATATTTGATAATAAGCATTTATTTAATTTATAAAATATAAATCTTTATCTATTTCTCATGTGAAAACGTTACGCTACTGATTTCAAGTCAAATATCAATTTTACAATATGGCGCTGGTTTTGACAACAAGTTCGCAACTTCAAGTGGATTAGCATTCGGATTATCTTATGTGAGAAAAAGTCTAATTTGACTAATAAAAATTAATTGGAGACAAATATTTCCAAGAATTAGATAGCAACATTGAAATTGGAAAATATTGTATCATAAACAACGAGATAAACAATGATGAGATTATATCAATAATTCTTAGTGACTGTAACGATTTTGACGGAAAATTGGTTATATCTTTCTTAATACCCTGTAGAACAGATAACCATTATATCGGTGATGCAATGACGGTAACGGTGACGTGATGACGGTAATGGTAACGTCACCAATTAGGTTAACGATTGTTTAAAGTTACTGTTGAAATTGGGATTAAGATTGCAACCTTACCTTTATTATCTATGGAGAAGATTCCAATTCCATCACCGCCTCTAATAGAAAACTCGATACTGCTATCACCTCCTGGTGGATCCAAATCTGTCGCATTAACTTGCATCACAAAACTGCCTACTGGTAGATTTTCAGTCACTTTTCCCGCCAACACGAAATCACTAAATTGCGGAACGTACATATTCTCATTCACATCCACTACGTTAATAGTAACACTCGTCTCCGATGACAATGAAGGATTTCCTTTGTCTTTGGCATACACCACCAAACTATGGACTTGTCGTTCTTCGAAATCCAACAATTTAGTCGTTCGAATAGTACC
The DNA here is from genome assembly GCA_910591695.1 of Galerucella pusilla. Lineage (NCBI taxonomy): Eukaryota > Metazoa > Arthropoda > Insecta > Coleoptera > Chrysomelidae > Galerucella > Galerucella pusilla. Next base: position 5,512 of record CAJUYI010001559.1, read on the forward strand.
TGATAAGTTGTCTATTTTAAAAGCTTCGTCACTATCGCTGTCTTCGAGAGAGTATAGCACTTCTCCTTCAAGACCTAAATCAGGATCCGACGCTGTTATAACGGCCACTACAGTACCTCTAGGTACGTCCTCGCGAATCTTAACCACGTAATTGGGTAGGCTGAATTTAGGTGGGTTATCGTTAATATCATCTATCGATATTCTAACTAAAGCTTCTGAATACAAAGGAGGATTATCAGGACCTTTTCCACCACCATCTGTTGCTCTTATTTTTAGCTCGTATAAACCCTGTCGTTCTCTATCTAAGCTGTTTGATACTATAAGTACTCCAGTCGTTGGATCTATGTGGAAATCTTTAGTGTCTGTTATTAACGAGTACGTTATTTTTGCGTTATCACCTTCGTCTGCATCAGTTGCGTTTACTCGAAATATCGCTGTGCCGTTTAAAGCGTTTTCAGTAACGCGAAAACTGGCTAAGGTTTTTTCAAATTTCGGAGGATTGTCATTAACGTCTAATACAGTTATCGGAAGGATGCGCGAGATAGATTTTTGTGGTTTTCCTAAATCGTATACTGATATATTGAGGAAATATTCTGTGTCACGTTCTCTATCTAAAAACCCTATAACTTTCAATTCCGCGGTTTCCATGTCGATGCAAAATTGTGATCGTGGGTCGCCGTTGGATATTCCATAGAGCAATTTTCCATTGTATCCTAAATCTCTATCTCGAGCCCGTAACCTAATTAACGTAGTGCCTAGAGCAACTGATTCGTTCACTTTAATTTCCACGGGAAAATCCAAGAATTCAGGAGAATGCACGTTAAGGCCGTATCGTGTGGGCATCATTGGAAATTCCTCTTGCGTCGAAGGCTTGTTGTTATTTTCCGCATCCGCAAGAATCTCAGTTAATTTTCTAGCAACTCCGGTATCTTTGCAGTCGAACTGCTCGGTTTCATCGTCAAAGGATTTTCCGTTGGGTAAAACTTTTTTCTTACCGTTAATTAATTTGAATCGTACTCTACTTATATCGGCGAAATGCGTGTTATCGGTAGCAGTCACGTTCAGTTCTCTTTCGTTAGCTTTGATATCGTTTAAATCGCAACTGACTGTAATAGTTCCTGAAGTGGCGTCGATAGAGAAACAACCGTCTTCGTTACCTGATACTATTCTATAACTGATGATGTTTCCGGCGTCGAAATCTATAGCCGAAAGCGTTATTATTTCAGAGCCGATTGGGAAACTTCTCGGTACGTGGCCGAAACAATCAATTTTCTCGAATTGAGGTCGATTGTCGTTGACGTCTTTAACTTTTACGGTTAACTGCATCTCCGTTTGTCGTCTGTACGGAAGACCCCAATCGGAAGCTCGAACTCGCAAAATGTACTCCCGTCTCATACTTTCGTAATCCAGCAGCATTGTTGTTTTAACGATGCCGGAAAAATGGTCAATTTCAAAAGGAACTTTATTAAGATTGGCAATTAGATATGAAATATAAGCATTCTCTCCTCTATCTTTATCTTTAGCGTGTACAGTTGTAACAGAAGCTCCGGCCGGCAAGTTTTCGTCTATCCATACGACAGCTTCCGATTTTTCGAAGATGGGGTCATTATCATTGGTGTCTTCGACGTAAATTTTTATTTTTGCCGACGATTGTTTTCGTGTAGCAACGTTTCCTTGGTCTATAGCGGATACGGTGAGGCTGTAAAATTGTTTGTTTTCAGCGTCCAATGGTACTGCGGTGTACAGCATTCCAGTTTCGGAATTGATGGTGAATTCACCGCCTTCGTTACCACCGACGATTTCTAAATATACTTGGGCGTTTTTACCTTCGTCGGCGTCTGTTACTTTCAATCGTATTAACGGGGTGTTTACTGGAGCGGATTCTGACACTTTTATATCGTAAATTTCTTTGTTAAACACTGGAGCGTTATCGTTAAAGTCGGCTAGTTGTACATGTACCGATTTGTAGCTTTCTTTCGGTGGTATACCTTTATCTACAGCTCTCAATTGTAAAACGTATCCGTTAGGAGCGGTTTCTCTATCTAACAGTTTTAAAACTTCGATATTATATTCTCCAGGTTGTTTAGTCGGTTTAATTCTAAAATGTCCATCAGGGTCTCCGTCTACTATTTCCAAACTAGCTATTTCCCCATGTACACCGCTGTCTTTATCTGATACGTTTACAATAGCGTATATGTCGGCGTTTGAATTTTCAACAATCTGCGGATGGCTTCTAACTTTTATTTCCGGTGCGTGGAAATTAACTTTTTGTACGCGAATTCTTACTTTTGCTTTGCTGAACATTCCCGATCCGCTTTTTGTAGATATCCCTCTGTCTTGAGCGTAAACGGTAAGTTCGTGATAGGATCCTTCGTTATATCTGAGTGAGCGAGTTAAAGATATTGCACCCGTGATGGGATGTATCATAAATTTATCCGTATCTTCGATGAAACTGTAATAAATTTCACCGTTTCTATCCAAATCGGCATCTTCGGCGACTACTTTTAAAATACTGCGATGCACTGGGGTATCCTCGAAAACGGTAGCGTTGTATTCAGTCGGATAAAATAGCGGATTTAAATCGTTCGTATCTAACACAGTAACAATGACTGTCGTATCCGTAGTGTATTGAACTTTTTGTTTTCCTTCCTTGAGGGAGGCGTACGCGCGTACTTGAAGGATATATTTATCTCGGCGTTCACGGTTAAGAACATCGTTATTTCCAGTTTTTATCCTTATGAAGAGAAAACAAAAATCTCCCACAATCCTATGTTCTGCTTTGAAAAATTTATCCTTGTCACCCTCCACTATTTTATACCGAATGTCGTAGAAAGTGTCCGGTATCAAATGTATACCCATGAGATCGGAACCCGGCATTTGAGTGGCGTACGATTTGGCAATGCTGTTTTCGGGAATGCTGACATTATAATGGTGTTTAGTAAACTGAAAATTACCGCTGCCGTCGGCGAACACTGATTTTAAGTTCGAATGAGAAAGCGCGATAACCAGTAGGCAGTTCACGAAGGTGCACTGATTCATCATTTCAGCTCATGACAACAAAACCTGAAATAAAAATAAAAAGTCGAAATTAATGACAGGGGTATTAAAATTGTCTGAGAGTCAAAATATAATGTATATGGATTAGGTAAACGTATGGGTATCTCTTCAGTTCAGTGGCGTGTTTGGTAGGGTGACCAAAAAAAATGCAAAATGTTATAGTCTATTTTTTTGGCGGCCTCAAAGTGGACGCTAACTGCCTGTAGCCCAGAAGAGACACCCTTAAATTGGACGCTGCCGGAAGGATTATGTCCTTTAAGGATTAAGCTTATTTTTGATCAATTTAAGCAAAGCCATCAACATTTCGAATTTTGAACAAATGCTTCTTGAAAATCTGTTTTTTTGCATGCTTGATGTTACTTGTTTTTTTTATCTTATTTATCTTATTCCGAAATTAATAAAATTCAATGAAACTTTATCACTAAACACTTTGAAGCATTTACTTTCGAAACTAGGTACTATACATTTTTTTGAATATTATAAAAATTTTCAAATAATAGACAATTATTTACAAAGTCAAGAAAACATATTTGTATTCTGTGTAATGTCGAAAAGTTTCTTGTAAAAAATACCTGACGAGTAAGTAATTCTTCGCCTACTTCTTATTTTACATTTTCCAACTTTTATTACTTACTTGCAGGTAAGCACTGAAGATGGCTTAACAGCCGAAAGCGCTCTGCGATTTTTAAAAATTAAAATTTACACAGAATACAAATAATATGTTTTCTTGACTTTCTATTCATGTGTACTCAGCTATAAAGATATTCAAATTATTTACAATAAATACTTAAATCAGAGATCTTTCAGCAAACCTTCTATAACTTTTTACAGTGTTTACGATACTATCCAAAAATTTGTGAACTTTATAATGAACCTATTTAGAAGTGATCGCGATACAAAAGAACACACCTATGGCTCAGGTAAGAAAGAGAAGGGAGTAGAAATAAAGGTGAAAAAGCAGGTGAGAGAGCGGCTTATACGCGCCGCCGCGTAATAACAACAAAAATAATAATAATAAAATATCGAGTAAAATATTATCAACAAAAATTTAGAGGCCGTTATAAATTTAACCGGTGCTAAAATCAAATCGGTATTCGCTGACCACATTTCCCTTGAAATTTTAAAGGATTCCTTTAAAATATCCCATTAAAACTATTATTTTGAAAGCGATGTTGAAGTGTATCTTTAAATAATAACGGTAACAAAAATGGCGTATGTAGATGTTGCTGGTGAAGCATTAATTGAGGAATTAATTGCAAACCAAAAAAAGTAATTAAAATTGTTAGGTTATATTTCAAATAGTTTAAATCGAGTTTTGAATTAACAATCTTTATATATTATTCTAGGGCAGAATTTAGATTACACCAAAGGAGTATTAGGGACTTTAGTGATCCATTTCAAATACCCGAGCAAATACCAACTAATTTATTTAAAAGTTTTAAGGATTTGAATTGAAGTGATATAACTTTTTGTTTTTCAGTCGTTTTTGTTGCCCGTGACATTTTTTAGAACTATATACAACTTATAATAATTGCATGCAAGAAACCAAAAACAGTTTATGTAGAGTGATTTGTGGGTTAGTTTACCACGAGGTTTACCATCAAATACAAAAAATGTTCTTCTTCATCTTCATTATTTTCCTCTTTTTTATAATTAAAGCTAGTCTTCACCTTAGCTATTAAATGACAAAAGCGCTGTTGCCAGATACTCTACTAAAAATTTTAAAGGGACCCTTTAAAATAAATAATTTTTAAGTCCTCTAAAATGTACCTATACTTGCAGAATGGCATTTCAACAAAAAATTTTTAAAGGCCCGTTGAAAAATGTATTTTTAAGAAGCTCTAAATTTCAAAGCGTTAGTTGCAGAATAGACCCCATAGTTGACAATTGCAGAAAATTCCTGGCTGAAATAACACGAAATTGGCTGCAAATGACGTATATTTTGAGGAAAATTATACAAAAAAAGGACTTTTAAAATAGCTGAATCATTTTCTTTATAGAATTTGTTAGTCATGTTAATAATATTGAAAATTCATACCTTTCTGTAAAATCAATTTTAGACATTATAATTAATTTAGATGAGGATAGTGATGGCGACACAATAAATATAGAATAGAGTAGTACATTTAAATAAATTACTTTCATACCTCATATATTATACAAAATATAATTCTAATTTTATAAGTTCGTCCCTGTAGCACATTTGCACCTTTTACTTGATGATATGTAGGCAATGGGATTAAACCAGGTAGTTTATAGCAGTTGATACGCCAATACCATGTGGCCTGAAACTTATAACTAAATATGTACGTATTGCTAGGAATACTAGGAATTACTAGGGAATTAGTAGGCATTACTGAGAGGAATTAGAAGGAATTGATGGGCATAAGTAAAATACAATTAGGAGCAATATCCAAATTTGCATTGTTGTACACAATTTGGGCCAGCGAGCGGAAATATATAATTTTTGTTCGAAACTATAAATTGTTTCAATTCGAAATAAACGCGGAATGCCTTCGTAAGTATGTCCAAAATCCATTGCAGAAGCGAGAATCGACGAGGACTACGACAAAGATTACAGAATAAAAATATAAGATGTTTCACTCGTTCGAATTTATCGCGTAAAGCACCGATGCCGCTGGTGACTTGCATGGCACAGTACGTCGCTAAGTCCTTACTTGCATTTAATTTGGCATATTATACGGGACGTCGCCCGTCGAGCGCTGTTATTCTAGAACGGTGTTTATAATTGGTTGCTCGTGTTTTATATTTATGTTGTATAGATTTTTTAAATTAATTAATCAATTATTGAAATGAGCAAAAAGTCATATTAATATTTTCCTCTTTAATAGCAAAGCTTAAATACTAAATATTTTGTAATATTTGCTAATACAAAATAACGGATTTATTTTTATAATAAGGATATTACATATACATATACATATAATAAGTAAATTACGCAAGAAAACACAAAAATTCAATTCTATAGCTAACCAAAGGGGAATTGGTCAGTTCTTTTTGGACGAATTTACTAAATTTTCTTTTGATCATCCATCCCAGGTAACCAAACTGTCGAAAATGACGTCAAAAAGACGGCTATTTTTGGACATTATTGGTCTGGTACGTCTAATGACCATACATTGGCGTCATATAGACGTCACAATTTATGACGTCATATAGGCCTAAATTGTAGACGTCTTATAGACGTCTAAACATGGACTTTTCTATCATTCCCAAAGGTCCAATGAAAGTCCAACTAAATACCGGGTTGACGTCTAAGGGGGCGTCCATTAATTACGTGAGGCATTTTTGAGAATTTTTCGACCCCCTCTCCCCCCTTGGTGAGGTATCGTGAGATTTTCCTCAACTCCCTCCCCCCCCTTAATCTCACGCGAAATTCTTCAAAACCTTAATTTGGATTGAAAACGTGTTGGATTATTGAGAGAAAAAAAACTTGTTCTATTACATACTTTTATTGAAGACTAGCATAGACTAGTATTTGTGAATATTAACGTATTTTTTTTCAAACGCAACTTTACACCGCTTTCTGCGAGAAAAATATTTACGTGATATTTGCCAAGAATCCCCCTACCCCTTAAGTGAGATTTGGAAAGATTTAGCTTGACCCCCTCCCCCCCCTAGAACACCTCACGTAATTAATGGACGCCCCCTAATTGACTAGTAAAAATGACGTCACCGTGACGTCTAAAACTCGTCGGATTATGGTCTATCTAAGGACCACACAGACGTTAGAAAGACGTCATACAGCATTTTCTAACGTCAGTAGACGTCTTTTAGCCCAATATGATGCTGTCGTTTAGACGTCATATAGACGACAGTGGTTACCTGGGATGTAATCAATTTCCTTTCAAATATTATGCCAGTCTCTATACCAGAGTCCGTATATATTTCACTCTCAAATGTATATTGAATGATTTGAAAAACAATAGATTAAATTTAACACATAAACCAAACTCCAAACTTAGTATTTTACAACATTTATAAAAATTTTTAATCAAGGTATCCTGCAGCTGCTGTGAATTGATTCATTTAGACCAGCTTCTAGAAATTCCAGAGATATTTATTTGGTGAAATAATTATCGACATGTATTTTTAAAACCATTAATCATTTCTCATGAAGATTAAATAATAAAGATTACCTCATATATTTTAGCAAAATATACATTGAAGATAAAAAAATACAACTACAGATCGTTATTTATTGGAATGATGTAACTGCTTTTTTTTTAAACACAATTTTCGGAAGAGAGCTGTTTCTGCTCGCACGGAAAGTTTTTAATTTAAGCTTTACCAAACTTTTTTATATAAAGCGCATTCTCCCTTTATAAAATGGATTTATTATTAACTCAATGTCGTCGGCATTACGATTTCAACGAGTTTTGGTATACCTTATAATTAGATTTTTTTAAAGAAGTAAATACCTTAATAAAATTTTCAATTAAAATTTACTCACGTAGACAGTTCTCAAGATTATTAAACAAGGCAGAGTGGAATGATTATATCATGAAAAAACTCGCTGTGATTTTGTTAATGTGACAGTTGTGATTAGTAGATAATATTATATACACATAAGACAGATATAGTAGGCACGCTCCTGGTCAGTCATTAAGTAATTAACGCCTGAAATAAAAAATGTATGATTTTTGGAACTTTAGTTCTTTACGTCAGGTTATGTTTGAGCGACCAGGGGTCGCGACGCAAAAGATCTGACCGTTACGCTACGTTATGTTACGTTGCTTCGTTATGTGCCTTGCTTGCGTGTTTGTGCTCTCCTTAGTCTCTCTCTCGCTTACGAAGCAGCGATTCATATGCTCCGGCCGGGATTCGAACCCGGGCCGCACGCGTGGAACGCGACCATTCTAACACTGAACCACCGATGCTATATTAAAATTCTTTGCAAAACTGGTATTCGCAGTGCTGGTGATCTACTTGAATTTGTTCGGATAAATTTTTAATATTATTTAAATAATTGAAATGTTGAAAACTTGAATGCTTCAATTCACACTTTAAAATGGATGGATAAATTGATTTGACATTTGGCAGGTTGTTTTTAAATGTAAAAGGGCAGTTGACAGCAGTTAAGAAATATTTTCCTGCAGGTTGGTTCATAACAGGAATGTATAATTATTTTATCAACTTATCTCTCAGATAAAAAAAAAATTTGGTGGGTCTAGTCTTTTTACTCGCCGTATTTTGTAAGCAAAGATAATGATTTCAACCAGAATATAAGAAACATTATTTTATATTTTTTATTTTTGGATGATAATGAGTAATGACGGCTTAGACATATAAAAAAGGTGAAAAAATGCAAAAATGGGGAGAGAATAACAGTGTGGATATCAGTGACAAACATACAAAAAGTAGGATGGATGGACCAAATAGAGAGAGAATTGAAGATTGGACGAAAAAGTAACAGGAATTGGGGAAATGGAGGAAAATTGTGGAAATAGCAAAGATAAATGCCAATCAAGAACTCGATTTGGAGTGGACACAAATGTATAGCTCATTCTGCGATCTTATGGGATAATAAAAAGGTAGAACGTGTCGCGGGACACACGGTGGGAACTTTAGTTCCCTTCAAGCCAAAATTATGTAATACATCTGAGGTTATAGATAAACAATTTGCATATTCCTCGGTGGTCGAGTAGTAAGCAAACCAGACTCTCACGCAGTAGACCCGGGTTCGATTCCCCGTGAAGAAGTTTTTTTTATTGTTAATGTCATTTTTAAATAATTATTTTGCTTAATATTAATAACGACAACAGGTAGAAGTTTGAAATATTTAGCAGTATATTCAATATTAAAGACAATGGTACGGTACCCTTCATGAGGGAGTCCGACTGGCAACATCTACTTATAACAGCATCGTATATTTAAAAAGGGAAACCGTAGCATTATACAAATTGGAAATTCAAGAACTGTACGTTTACCACAAAAAAATTATTGGAAACATAAAATTGAATTGTTAAATTTTCAATTTGAAGTTATATTATTACAGTTTATAGAAATTTTTATTTTCTAGATTTTTTCTTAAGTGGGTCGTAGAAAAAATATGCTGTTCGACTCGTGTGGATTGTCCATATCGTACTTGAACTTCGTCCTCGTGCGATATGGCCATATCGTACTTGAACTTCGTCCTCGTGCGATATGGCCATCATATCCACACTAGTGGCACAAACTACTATTTCTATCAAAATATGCCCTTTTACATTTAAAAACAACCTACCAAATGTCAAATCAATTTATCCATCCATTTTAAAGTTATCGAATTAAAACATTCAAGTTTTCAAAATTTCAACACCCTGTATTTCGAAAAGTAAATGTGCTAGACCCCTTAATCCTTATATCATTTTGTCCAATTTAACGAGAGGAATCTACATGCAAACGTTGTAATTACCCTTAACGTTCGAGATGCTTATACCATTTTTTGCGCGATCGTATTGAAATAAATCCGAATAAAATAATATAAATTTCTTCGAAATGAACGAAAGTGACATTCATACTTCTTGATCAGTTTGAAATACCTATATTTTGCATTTTGGTGAAATTGTTTTTATGCTATTTATTACTTTTCGACGTCTGAACGGTAAGTAAATCACTTACCGACGTGTTAAACTTAGAAACCAGTAAACACAATTTACCGTCCTGACAACCGATGCTGTAGATTGTGTAGATAAACAAAAAAGATCAATCGCGCAAAAAAAATTATGGAAATAATAGTAAAAATGTATCCGAACAAATTCAAGTAGATCACCAGCACTGCGAATACCAGCTTTGCATAGAATTTTAATATAGCATCGGTGGTTCAGTGGTAAAATGCTAGCCTTCCACGCGGGCGGCCTGGGTTCGATTTCCGGCCGAAGCATATGAATCGCTGTTTCGTAAACGAGAGAGAGAGAGAGACTCAGGAGAGAGCACACGCACGCAAGCAAGGCACATAACGAAGCAACGTAACATAGCGTAAAGTAACGTAACGGTCAGATCTTTTGCGTCGCGACCCCCGATCGCTCAAACATAACCTGACGTAAAGAACTAAAGTTCCAATAATTTTAGACTAGAACATGGCAGTAACAACTCCATGTCAAAAATCGCACTGTCAACATTCCTTGTGAATAACATTTAACAATAACATGCACTTAATGAGATCTCATAACATACACGTGCGTTTTGTCAAATAATAATAATCAATTTGCTGATATTGTTACGCGAGCTGCTGCATTAATGTGCTCAATTAGTGCCCCCAATGAAATTCCCATATGATACGACTATGGCTCCTCCGCCTTATTTTCGAGAATTTTCTGGAATACGTAACATCTAGAAAAACCCAGCGCATCCACCAGAACTTCGAGAGGTTTCTAGAACAAGACGTGCGAGTATAAATAGGCGACGAGCATCGCAGCGGGGTTAGTTAGTCAGTTAGTGTTGATACTGAAAGAAAGCAATCGCGCCTCGATAAAGTGTTTATTGTGACTCATATAAATTATAGTTAGTGTGTGTTTAGTGTATTATATAAATTAATAAATAAGGACTGTATTTGAATACAAATCTGTAAATATAAATTAATTGTAAATATAAATTAGAATAAACGTTACAATATATATTTAATAACAAATGTTTCTTCATGTTAACTTTTGGTTTATTTCGCAAGCTAGTAGAGAAAAATAGTGTACCTAACACGTGCGTAAAGTAACTTTTCTGCATGCGATTGCAGGCCGAATTCAGCTTAAGCGTCGTTCGGTCATCTGCAATAGCGTGCGAACAAGTATCACTTTCCGCACTAGGTAAACTACCATTCCAGCAATCAATTTCTCTTGTCCACTTTCCCTATCAATATTTTTCCCTACAAATATTTTCTGAGATACATCTCGCTTAATGGGCCACCCTGTACACAATGACAACTCTACCCGGTCAAAGCGATGAATTTTGAAACGATTAATCGCTTTGTCCTGTCGGTCCGGGCAATATGCACATTGACCGGTAATTTTGCACAATGTCCGTATGTATCGCTTTGTCCATAACAAATATATACCACAATGAACATACAGAAGATTCTATTTCAATATTTAGATTTCCTCTGTAATAAATTTGATGAATAAACACCCCGGCATTCTAGTAAAACTCATGAAGTTTATTTAGGTATATTCCTCCAGCGAATGTACGAACAAACCGATCACAAAATACCTCGAGCTTAAGCAATTTAAACGAATTTAATTTCAAAGCCAAGCTGTTATAAATCGATAACAATAAAATTAATTAAACGATACGAAAACTTATGTCAGCATTTTATTTATAACTTGGAAATGTTTAACTGCTACGATGACATACAGACAGAGAGACTTACGAGGTATTTCTGTTTGCTTCTATTTTATACAAGATTTTACTGTTTCAATGGGTTGTTTTTTTTGTTTATTTGTCACTGACACACGTAAGAAACTATTTTTATCCATTCAACGTGCGCATCTATACAAGTTCAGTCATGCTCTAGCCGATATCTTATCTCTTTATCTTCATCAATCGTTTTTCAAGAAAATTTAATAGAATGTGTAATTTTATTACGTACGATCAAAATAATTTGACATTATGTACACATATTTGGGGAACAAACTAAGATGTTTTTATCTGGAAAGTAGATAGTTTCACGTTCTAAAAGAATGCTAATAAGTCGGTACATTTCCACATGGTTTAGAAAACATTTAAAAGTCATTTAAGTGGGAAAGTTCAAACTCAAGAAAACCGCAAAAAAATTCTTATTGGAACTTTAGTTCTTTACGTCAGGTTATGTTTGAGCGACCGGGGGTCGCGACGCAAATGATCTGACCGTTACGTTACGTTATGTTACGTTGCTTCGTTATGTGCCTTGATTGCGTGCATGTGCTCTCTCCTGAGTCTCTCTCTCGTTAACGAGACGATATGCTCCGGCCGGGAATCGAACCCGGACCGCCCGCGTGGAAGGCGAGCATTCTACCACTGAACAACCGATACTATATTAAAATTCTATGCAAAGCTGGTATTCGCAGGGTATTTACAGCATCGGTTGTCAGGACGGTAGGTTGTGTTTACTGGTTTCTAAGTTTAACACGTCGGTAAGTGATTTACTTACCGTTCAGACAACGAAAAGTAATAAATAGCATAAAAACAATTTCACCAAAATGCAAAATGTATTTTGAACTGATCGAGAAGTATAAATGTCACTTTTGACATTTCGTTCATTCCGAAGAAATTTAAATTATTTTATTCGGAATTTATTTCAATACGATCGCGCAAAAAATGGTATAAGCATCTCGAACGTTAAGGGTAATTACAACGTTTGCATGTAGATTCCTCTCGTAAAATTAGACAAAATGATATGAGGATTAAGGAGTCTAGCACATTTACTTTTCGAAATGAAAGGTGTTGAAATTTTGAAAACTTGAATGTTTTAATTCCATAACTCTAAAATGGATGGATAAATTGATTTGACATTTGGCAGGTTGTTTTTAAATGTAAAAGGGCATATTTCGATAGAAATAGTAGTTTGTGCAACTAGTGTGCAACTGGTGTGATATGGACAATCCACACGAGTCGAACAGCATATTTTCTCTACGACCCCCTTGAGAAAAAATCTAGAAAATAAAAATGTCTATAAACTGTAATATAACTTCATTGAAAATTTAACAATTCAATTTTATGTTTCCACTAATTTTTTTGTGGTAAACGTACAGTTCTTGAATGACCAATTTGTATAATGCTACGGTTTTCCTTTTTAAATATACGATGCTGATATAAGTAGATGTTGCCAGTCGGACTCCCTCATGAAGGGTACCGTACCATTATCTATAATAATGAATATTCTGCTAAATATTTCAAACGTCTACCTGTTGTCGTTATTAATATCAAGCAGAATAATTATTTAAAAATAAAATTAACAATAAAAAAAACTTCCTCACGGGTAATCGAAGCCAGGTCTACCGCGTGAGAGTCTGGTTTGCTTACTACTCGACCACCAAGGAATATGCATATTGTTTATCTATAACGTCAGATGTATTACATAATTTTTGCTTAAAAGGAACTAAAGTTCCTACCGTGTGTCCCGCGACACGTTCTACCTTTTTTTTAAATCTTAGTTCACAAGTGAATCGTCTAGACATGCTAGAATGCTTCTATAGGATATTCAATAGACATTTAAGTGAGAGCGAGGAGATTTACTATTTTTAAACTCATATAAATCTCCAAAATGTATATTAGACTTTACAAATAGCACATGGCGCAGTCAGTAAGCTGTCGCTGAATTGAAATAAATAATAATCAAAATTTCAGACGACGAAAAAAGTAATCAACAGAGGTGTTATGTAAGCCAAGAGCGACAAATTCAGGTGCACAGAGAGATTAATTGAATAGTCACCTAGCTTGATTAAAACAGATGGAAATCGACTTTATCTCTTGCTCCCGCATTACACACTTGACAACACTACAAAGCTATGGTACTTAAGAGACCCACAATATGAAGTCGTCAATGAGCTGATACATCTAGGATGCTTTCCACTATTAAACTCTGTTCTTAAGTAACAATTGTAAAAATCAGAAGACATAGTTTTCCTTGCACTGCACAGATGTAGGTACTAGTCTTTAAGGGGAAGAAAGTTAACCGGGACATCCCCATAGTGCTGATAATCTCTAAGATTCAATATTTGTAATATCATATCTTTTTTTTTTCTATTAGCCTTTTTCCCTGGAAGGTTTAAAAAATATGCAAAGATACAATACCCGGGACAACGATGTTTTGCATGTCATGGTTTACCGGAGTCATGTATCAAAAATATCTTATAGGCGAGCGGTGCACCCCTAAAAAGATGCACGAAAAAACGAGTTGACCGACCACTACAAAACGCAAGGAAAAAACCAATTGGGATCGATTAATTATATTATTAGGAACAAAAAACCTCAATGACACTTTTTTGTCCCGATGGTCAGTCATTTGTTATTAACCAAAAACTTGCAAAATTACGGAAAATAAAAAAATCGTTACGCTAATCATTTCTTAAGGTAAAATGGATAAAAATAAACACTTTTTGACTTCTGATATTTTTTCGAAAAATTATTTGTTTTCAATTTATCGGCAAAAATCGGCTTCTACCACAGCTTTTTCAAATTTTCAAAATGCAAATTACTCGTGAAAACATATACTATTAGATGGTATTTTTTATTTTCTTGCTACATTCATTTACCTTGTCGAAATCGTCATACCAAATTCGCGAAATTTACGGATTCCAAGGCGGATTTGCCGTGACGGAGTGCGTAACGTGTACTTATTTGCGGAACTATTTTTCGATAAATAATGTTAATTATAATACGTTTTTTTTTGCTATCGTAATGTTTTATTAATTTCTGCTACAAAATATATGTTATAAAAATTATTAAGTTATGTTAAGTTAAATTAAAATGAGACTTATTTCAAAATAAACAAACTGATTTATTGACATAAGATTTACATTTGAATATGAACATCTGATTTAATAGAGTTACATATAATCTTCAGCATCTTCTTCATCGTTTGAGTCTACATCGTTTTGAAGTGTTTTGATTATTTTTTGATTGTTTTTTATTAATTTATCTTTGTATAAAATATTGCTAATTGATCGAAAATGTAGATGGAAGGATTTTTTATTTGAGAAAAGCTTTTTTTATACTGTATTTTTGAAAATCAAGAGAGAGTAAATTCCCAGAAATGTTTTGCAGTTATCAGTGTTAAAGGCAGTAAACCATAGACGTGCGTTTTCAAAATTAAATTAATATGGAAATAGAAATATTTAATTTGTTTTAGTTATTTATACCTAGATTACCAATTTTAGATAGATAAACATAATTCGTAAGTAGTAATTTAATTTGGGTAAAATGAAGAAAAAGTCAATATTATTTTAGGCATTTTGTTTTAGGGATATGTTTATTTACAAAATATGTATATAATATGTACAGATAATTACAATTATTTATAAATTAATATGAGGAGCTAAAAAAACAATTAAGTAGGTATATGAGAAAAAAAAACCAACCGCAAGGATAAAATTTGACGAGCAACATGCAAAAAATACGACAATATTAAATCTTAAAAAATAAAAATCTAAAAATAAAATTAAAGTACATAAATTAATAATTTTAAAGTTATGGTTCCTCGCACTCTGTGTCAGAAGATTCACCATCTGATTCTAGAGAAATTACAATGGGCTCTATAGTAATATCAATTATGTTATCTAGCTCCCACATTTTTTTTTTCTATTTCTGTAACGTGTAACGTGTCTAATACATTTTTGCCAATTTTCACTTGTTACTTCAGATATTGCCTTATTGAAGAGATTTTTAACATCTGATAATTTAAAAGTAGTGTTATTTCTGGCAACATAACCTTTAACTTGAGCCCATATCAATTCTATCGGATTCAGCTCACAATGGTAGGGTGGTAAACGAAGGATTTCAATTTCTCGTTTTTTGGCTATCTCCTCAATATTATATTTTTTATAATTTTGCTTATGTTTTTTGGCAATAGTTAACAATTCTGCCCTCAGCATTGTATTGTCAAAGGCTAAATTTTTAGAAGATAACCATTTTGCAATTTCATCCTTTTTCCATTTAGTGGTTGGTAAAGGTTCAAGTAATCTGGAGTGGTAACTTGCATTGTCCATTACAATAACCGATCCTTTTGGTATGAATTGAATCATCTCTTCAAAATATTCCTCAAACACGTCTCCATTTATTTCTTCGTGATAATCAACGGTTTTTTTTTATTCAAATAAGAGTAAACCATTCTCAAGAAAACCGTTTGTACTGCCTATATGACAAATAATTAATCTTTTACCTTTTCCTATAGGTTCCTTAAAACCAGTACTATATCCTTCTAGAAAAGCTTGATGGGATGATTTTATATTTTTGTCTTTCCAAACTCTTCCTACACAATGTCCTTCATTAACCCATGTTTCATCTAAGTAATAAATGTTTTTATTTTGAGCTTTAACTTGTTGTATTCTTCTGAGGTACTGTCTTCTCCAACATACAATTTCTTCAGAATCAATTAGCATTGAGTGTCTGCCCATTTTTTCAAATTTAAAGTTTAACTCATGTAACATTTTCCATAGTTTATCCCGGCTTATTGTGGGTAAATCAACATCATTCGTAATGGCTTGCAAAACTTTATCTAAAGTTGGTATTTGCTTGTTTATAAAAAATGAGTGAACAAGCTTACGAATAGCATTTTTAAAAAACTCGTCCACGTTGACTTTTAATAGTTTTGGTCTACCTGGTTTCGGCTTTGGTGAGGTTACTCCACCTGATTTTTCCTCCTTTAGAACTCTATATATTGTAGATTTTCCATATCCCATTGCCTTAGATGTTGTTTCAACTACACTGTCAATAGTGTTTGAGGGATTTTGATGTTTAAAATAGTGGTACACATTCACTACCGCACTCTTTTCATTGAGCGATAAATGGTCTAGTTTTAATTTTTTCACTGGCGTATACTCACAAACTGCTTCCATTTTTAGTCACTACTATTTGTCACGTTTATCGAAAATCAAATAACTGCATTTCTAGAAACTTAAGCACTATTTAAGTCAAAATATCTTAGAAGCTGTTGCCATTCGGAGGTCGTTAAGTAACAATTATCCCTTTCTAATCTGGTTACGCCTATGACGCACGTTAATCCTCTTAGGCCTACTAACTGTAGTAACAATGAAAGATCATAAAATAATGTGATAGTCCAAGAAATTTAATAAATTTTGTATTGAAATTAACAAAAACAATTTAGAATGCATTACAAATATTGAAGTTTTACCGCACGTACTGTACTATAGTTTTGCATACCGAATTAGTTTTTATTCTGGGAATTTACTCTCTCTTGATTTTCAAATACAGTATAAACAGTAGACAAACATTAAAAAATGTTTTGCTAATTCAACAAAGTCTTCAAAGGAGCTTCTGATGGTATCTTGACCTGGGTCTAGACTGTAATCTTGCCTTATTAATTCATGTGTTTTCCATTATCCATAATAATTTTTAGATCGGCGTCAAATATTCTCGGCAAGAACCAGTCAGCAACAGGCCAGGAATTTACTTGCAGCAAAGCCGCTTTTTGTCGGCATATCCGTTTGGCAACTATATTGAAGGTTATTCATTTTACACAAATGTCACAATATAACAAACAAATAAAAGAAAAATATTAAATTATCACCAAGCTGAGAACGTTGACCGTTAAAATTCTCAGCCGACCAAATTCATTATTCTAATATGCTTTCTAGTGATGATGAATAAATGAACTTACGCAGACTATTTCTGTATTAATAACCTTGACGGTAAATGTACCATTACACGTTCAAGGTTACAAATGTCCCTAAGAATAAATTCTAATATCAACGCCAGGATATTTCTGAGAGAATAAACTCGATGACAGCTTAAATAAACATCAGAATGTAATGTATGCTTTAGGTTGTTTACCTAGAAAGTGTTATCTATATCTTTAACATTTTTATATTCCGTGCATGTAGTTAGAAGAAACTTTTTTTAATGTTTGAATTTTGAATAAAACTGCTCCGCTGTTCCAACGAGTTTTTGTTTAACTCGTAGGAAGGTATTGTTTTTGTTATTATTGAGTGTTCCGTTTAAACAACAATTGTAATCCTTTTATTGTGGTATTGAAAATTACGAGGGGTAAACCACTGAGGAAAATAGTGTACAAACTAGAGAAAATACAGAAAATACTCCAAAAAATACTAGTATCATTAGAAAATACTCCTGAAAATACATGGAAAATACAGAAAATCTCTGTTAGAACATTTCTTAATCGCATATTTTTTCATGGAAAAAAAATATAGCTTTTCTCAAAGAAAACACCTGGAAAATACAGAGAACAGTGTACAGATTTTTTATCAGTGGTTTACCCAAGGGTTTACCCCTCGGAAAATTACCATCAAAAAGTTATTTCTTGGTGTTAATTTGGAAAAAAATGATTTGGCATTTATGAAAGTTTTTTTGCAAAAAACATAATCAGTTTACTACTTTTTTTTATCCATTAAAAACGTGAAAATACGATGAGCGTTACCTTTTGAGCTCGCTTTTGAATCAGGGAACTGCAAAAAGAAATTTTTTTCCACCCAAAATAATGGAACTTTTTCTCAGTATTATAATAGTTAGAATTAAAACAAACTTTTTGAAAGGGTGATGTTGGAGTTGTCTCCCATTCAATTCATGTATCCTTTCTTCAATTCCAACATTTTTTCAAGTCTAAAAATTCATCAAATATATATTTTATTTTTCACAATCTATAAACAAAGTTATCTGAAGGTAAATACATATTTAAACCCATCAATTTTTGATTACAATAATTTATTTTATTACTAATTTTGTATAACAGTAACCTACCTATATACCCACACTACTTTATGCTATTATGTCAAGCATTTGCATTGTGATCCCGTGGCAGAGTAAGGAAAGGCGCCGCATAAGATTATTTTCGGGTTCTTCGTAGAAAAAATAGTGTATGCAACTCTCATGCAATGGTTATTAGATGATCGTTGCATAATATACTATTATGTATATTTGTACATGTGTGTAAATGTATATATTTGTTGCTAATTACCCCAGAGGTAGATGCGCCTTGTTTGTAAATAAAAATATATATTTTTTATTTTAACAGGACAAAAAACGTAAAAAGCTTCAAAAACAAGTTAATAATTAATTCCGAGAGCAAAGAACATCACACGTTAAGAAATCAATACTTCTGCAAGTAATATAGGTTACTTTTTTTCGAGAAGGTAATATTTTCTGAATCCCATTTATGTTTCGTCGAGGGTTCTGTCTGCAGGTACCTAAAAACTTCCCAAACGAGGATCGTATAATATTTCCTGTCCAGTATCAATTACCAATAGTAACAGGTAGGTACACTGTAAATAATAAATGTGAATATTTCACAATTCGTACACTGCAAATTTGTTTGAAAATTTCAATATACGAGAAAATTTCGAATGATGTATAGTTAGTCTCAAAGTATATCGTCCTCGCTTTTGCCGGCAATCATAAAATTAATGTGCCAATTGCAATAAATCATATGGCCAAAAGCTGTAGGAGAGATCGCCAGTGGAGGAATATTTAAAATTACTTTAAAAAGGATAAAATACACAAATAGGTATCTATCTTTTTGTATTTTCATCATACATCCTTTGTTTTTTATTTAATATGTGAAGACCATTTCTCTAAACTTTTTTCTTTTTCCTCCTAAATGAGAGATTATTAAATACTATCAAGTTAAATAAACTATAACCAGGTAAAAAAAAGCAATATCCAACGTTATTGGAATGGTTTAATATTATTCTAAATCTGGGCGGCCTCAAATTGGGCGCTAACTACCTGAGCGGTAAACCGCCGGCAAAAATTTTGTACACCTACTTTCACTCGTACTTTCACATTTGAGAAAACTTCCACATAACTTCCACTGTCTTCCACAAAACCTCAACATACTGTTTTCAAGTTAGTCGACGATGTAAGAGCTCATGCAATCTTTTTGTAATGCAACACGCTTCCATAACGAGCACAAAAATTTATAATTTCTGAAAAAACTCAATTGATTTTTATGATATTTTACCGAGTATTTTATCTGTTGTATGGGTAAATTTAACACCCTGTATCTCGGAAACTAAAGCTCCAACGACCCATGTCCACAGGACATTTTACGCCAATTTTTGCATTTTCTATACGCTCTTTCAGTTTGTAACACCTCTTCATTAACACCCTTTATAACGACCCATCCAATAATTCTAAATTCGTTATTTTCACTTTGTCTAATTTCTGTATAAAACTTCCACCAAATTTCCACATACTTCCACCAAACTTCCACATACTTCGTCTAAACATCCACATACTTCCACTAAACATCCACATACTTCCACCAAACTTCCACATACTTCCATATACCTCCACATACTTCCACCAAGCTTCCACATACTTCCACTGCGGTGTACACCTACTTCCAATTGCGGATTACCCCTCGTAACTACCTGTAGCCCAGAAGAGACACCATTAAATTGGACGCTGCCGGAAGGATTATGTCCTTTAAGGATTAAGCTTATATTTGATCAACCGGGTTTGGGCCTCGATTTTCTTGTTTTTTTTAGTTTTTTTTTCTTATTTTCTGATATTTTTATACCTAATTACACTTTGATCAACCGGGTATGGGCCTGGATTTTTATTTTTTTTTGGTTTTCTATTTTTTATTTTCCAATATTTTTATACATAGTTACATTTAGATCAACCGGGTTTGGGCCTGGGTTTTCTTGTTTTTTTTTTAGTTTTCTATTTCTTATTTTCTGATATTTTTATACATAGTTACACTTTGATCAACCGGGTTTGGGCCTGGGTTTTCTTGTTTTTTTTTTAGTTTTCTATTTCCTATTTTCTGATATTTTTATAACTATTATCAACCGGGTTTGGGCCTGGGTTTTCTTGTTTTTTTTTTGTTTTCTATTTCTTATTTTCTGATATTTTTATACAAAATAATACAGGTAGAAGTATTAGTAGAGGTACCTAGCGTCGAATTTAAGGATCTACCAGCAGGTACATAAAGTGAGAAAAAGATCAAGTGAAATTTTAGCGTCGAATTTATGCACGCCCCTAAATCTAATTCTCTTTCACTGTCTTTCACTTATCATTAAGATCAATTACATTAGGCTCTATAGTATTTTGAATATGAAAGATTGAATCTTCAATTTTTATACTTACATGCTGTACATAATTTTTCCAGCTTTGAATAGGTATATTGTTAACAACATTTTTTATTAATTTTACAGCACTGGGACCCAAAGTAGTATACCTTATGGCCCGCCCTTGCCTTGTCTCTAGACAATTGATGGGATTTATTTCAGGTAAAATTCTTTCACGAAGGTGGTAAATGGTCATATTTAGATGATTGTAGGCAAAAGCGAAGACGATATACTTTGAGACAAAGTATAATTTAACCAGTTACAACTTGTTTTAAAATACAGTAAAACAAAGTAACAAAATAATCTTTACGATACCTATGAGAGATTAAAAGAAAACAACCCAAAACTAACAGGTCCAAAGCGAGGTCTAAAGACAAATCGAATGTACTGTGTGGAAACATGAAATAAAATCATTTGTGGCCTTATTTTAAAGAATTACAAAAAAAACGCTGGGACACGTCAATTCATTTGTACATATTCGAACAAAAAATTAAATATACAGATGTCAAGATAATAATATTATACTATTAAGTAGCCTTACAATTTTGAAAATTAATGAAAAGTCTAGTTTTTGAAAAATTATTTTAAAATTTGTCAGACTACATAACAGTATCATATTATCTTGACATCTACTGATAACATGCTTTACTTAAATATGACAATTGTCACAGGAAACTGATTGAGTAAATTAAATATACAGGTTGACTCACTAAAGTTCTCCAGTCTGTAGCCTCAATTTTTAATGGGCTACTCTTATAAATATTTTTCGAGGGTACCATAGCGCTATTATTAGTTTTTAAATTAATACCTCGATTAATACAAATCAAATGGAAGCATAAAAGTTTCAACTTCTCAGATCTATAACAGTAAAAAACATTTTATGAATTGCGGATAGTTGGGAAAGCATCGACGGACCCTGATTTAGATTCTTGGAAGCACCTTTTTAGAAAATTACAAGTCAGCAATGAATAATAGTAGAAGTTATATTTCGCTTATACTTCCAAAAATTTTAAATTAATGTTTGCAGTTTCAAGCTGATGACAAAATAATTCTAAAAAATGTCTCGGCTTAAAATGTCCAAATGAAATACCCGTATCATTATTTTAGTACCCGCAATGCCGTAATTTGCTTAGAAAATTCAATAAGTATCAAGTTACTGAAAATGTGCAACAAACTAACTTGTTAGATCTAGCAAGGAAAGCCGTATTTATGGTGAAAGGATTTAAATTTTACTCTGTGTTCCCGTTTATAGAAGTCATACTCAGTAAGAGACAATTATAAATTTCATTCGGACATGTGAACTCGGCGAACTCGGCGTCGTATGTATGGTAAAAAATTACATCACCTTCAATGCAAAAAAATATAATTAAAAGTGGCAAATAGGTACATTTAATAAGTTCCGTAAATTGACAAATGCATTTCTGCTTAAATGACTTTATTATCGAGCCTATTATTCAGTGCCAAAATTCTACAATCTTGCCTAGACTTTGAGTTACATCGGCATAATTCAATATTTCGGTGCACGCGAATTCCCGTCAGGTTCCTTAATGACCAATATAAAATACACTTGAGTTCCCGTCCGATACTTGCATGTATCTTAATCCCGCACTCGAATTGCCGTTCAGTTTATTCAATCTGTTCCTCGATCTGTTCTGTTATCGGGACTGCCTAATAGTTTACCCTGGCGGGGTTAGGTTTGGTTCGGTTCGGTGAGGTGTCTTATTATTCCTGAAATAAATGTACAAATACCTTTACCATTAAATTTATTTTATATTCCCTTAATCTCCTTAATTTTGTGGTTATCTTGTTGCGCGCAATTCGGCTCCTAATTTTGGTGTCCTTACTCGTATTCAGGTAAAAAATGACCGCTGCGCGCAACTCATCCCTGCCCAAATAAACACCTTTTAAACAGGTCAGTTTTCACTCTGACGGGAACTCGAGTGACAGCCTAACGTACCCTAATTATGACACAGGTAGAGTGGGTATCCTGACTGGAATTCGCGTGCGTCCCAATATTTGGTATACCTAGTGCATGATATTATAATTATTTATTTTATTATTTGGTGTTTATTATGTCAATGACTACATTATGTGTCATTTTATCGTATTTTGTGATCGATTTTATGATAGTAATTATTGTACTTCTGATGTTTTTGTTTAAATTTGTAACTACGAACAAAATTTTATAGTTTTATACTTTTATTTATAAATGTATTCCACAAGGGGGTGATCCCGTTCATTAATAAATAAATATTTATTTTTATTCAATTTGTTATATTTTGTTGTGAATTTTTATACCTATTTATATTCTGTTTATTTTTTAAATGATGTTGCTTTGTCCATACAATTGTGAAATTTCTCATGACAATAAAGCTTATCTCTTCCTTTCTCTATATTTTCGTTCTATGTATATTAAGCTATCAAAACGGCGATTGTAAACTGGGCCGATTATTATCAGGCTATATTCCCACTTATGAGTATGTAACGAGGTATGTATTCTCGGTCGGCCAAAAGCTTTTACACATTCTGGGCAGTAGTGTGCATTGCTGAGAATTTTTTGGAATCAGTATATTAATACTAGCCAATATTGGCAACAGCCTCGGCAACAGCGCAATGTGAGGAATGGTCTTGTTTGAGCAATATAACAACATGCAGCCATCATGGTTCTACATATTTTTGGTAAATCACGGTGAAACACTTCAGAAAACAGTTAACAAATTAGAAAAAATTCATTGAAAATACCTCGAAAATACAGAAAATATTCTAAAAGATATTATTAAGATAATTTTTTACTGAATATAGTAACCAATCAAATTACTTAATTTCAAGTCATGTGTCAAATATCATCCAATCACCGCTGTATTACAGCGATAATACCCTACATGTGGTGTTTTCAGTTTGGTGTTTATTTTTTATTAAAAATTAATTAAACGTCAAACTGACAACTGGATTAAAAATGTAGCTAATATTTGGTATTGCATCTAACCATTTAATTAATTTACCAATTGTACTTCCCACAACTGTAGTTTTGAATAAAAATGAATAATATTTGTTTGATTATAAATTATTAAACGTCAGATTGACAATCAATTTTTTGATATCTACAAATTAAAAAATTATCCTATCGAATACTCCTCGGGTCTTGATAAATACTCAAAAAATTTGTCGTAGAGAATCCTTCAGGCGTGTTGCTCAAAGATAATAGCCCTCGGCCTGCGGCCTTGGGCTATTATCAAGCAACACGCTTTCAGCATTCTCTGTGACAAAATTACCTCGGTATTATCAAGACCCTAGGGGTACGACTACTTAAAGTACTGAAAGTACTGAAAATACAAGAAAAATATATGGAAATACAGAAAATGCAGATGAAAATATGGTCAGAAAACATAAATACCTACTGCCAAAAATACATGGAAACGCATATATTTTTTTCAAGATTATTTTTTGACGTTTCTTGAAACCAATGAAATGCTTCCGAGAATGCTTCTTTATTTGTCACAAGGGTAAGTTTCAACCAATTATGTCATCGGTTTAGTACCTTTTCTGATGCAGAAATCACAAAAAAAATTTGTGAATCAAAAAATAATCTAGTCAAATACCTATTACCCACGAGTTCCATCTATTAGAAAATAATTTGACAAATTTTCTTCAAACTTGTTGCAATTTGGAATTGCCTGGCAACAAGTTTTCAAAAAATCTGTTAAATTATTTTCAATTTATTCTCACTCTCTTGTTATATTATTACCGAGAAAAATACTCCAAGAATACAGGAAATACCTTTAAAATACTTGGGAAATACAGAATATACCTACTCAAAAACGAGCTCAAAAATTAATGCAATACAGAAAATAGTGTACAGATTTTCCATCAGTGGTCCTAACTAGTTCCTCAGTAAATACTGACTCATTTCAAAGCTACTTATTGTTTTAATAAAAATTTACTCCTAAATTTACATGTCATAATTATTTTCAAATGCGGTTTTTGTATACTTAAGAGCCTGTATATTCAAAACTATATTTAGGATTGTTTTGTGCTGAACTTTTAATCAAAACTCGAAAATTAGAAAATTTTCATTTAAAACCAGAACTTTGAAACACCCTGTATTGTATAACTAAATATATATAATAATATATAACCTTGTATAGATAAATAAAAAATAATACCAATATCAATGGTGTTCTAAGATAAAGTCGAATATTGGCAGTTTAATCAACGGATTGCTCTAAGTAAACTTCTGAGAAATTTCACGAGTAAACAAGTAATTGTACGCCTATGCTTTGTTGGTAAAGGTTCTTGGAAATTTATCTTACCTTACTTCGAAAAACAGTAAAACACTTTCAAATTATAAAATAATTAAAAATAATTGAAGGCATACATGAGATACGTTTCCTATTATGTAAACTTTCACTTACTTGAATTACCATAACTATAAAATCGGTTCTTATGCCATCAATTTAATCTAGCATCATGTCAATCAATTCACCTACAGACCTATCATGAAAGAAAACCGGTCAGTGACCCTTTGACTCCTCAGTACATCGTTGTTACAGTGCATACCTGTATAATAGGTACCTAACAAATTAGTTTCGTAATTCATTTAGGTACTTACTCAACCTTTTTATAGGGAGAGCATTATGACATCTGTTGAAAACCTTGCTAGTATAAAGGAGTGAGGTTAGTTTAGGCAATTTCTACACAGATGCATTTTTTAAATTACTGAAAAGAACAGGTGGTGCTAACAAACTAGTTTCTCCGACATAATATTAATTAGCTTTAGCAGAGTTATAGTATGAGAAAATATATGTAATGATTTGTTTTTTTGTTTAAATTTAACGTTCAAGTTCAAACTAGTTTAAGAATGCGGAAACCGTTTGTTAAAACCAAATTGAAGTGTATAATTTACAGAAGGTTTCTGTTACTACTCATAGTAAATGCATAATAATATGTCAAGAGTGTTTATCGCTTTAATCTAAACAAGTTTTTGAAGGGATCTGTTGAACAACTTACTTAAAAACAAGCTGTGACCATCACCAAAGGCCATTGCTCAAAATAAATTCCTCTCCATAAACAAACAAGTCACAAAACTTACACTATAAACTCGCGAATATCACGCACAAAAAATCTCTAATAAAAAAACTTAAATCATGCCACACTTTATTTACAAATATGATAGAATTGTACGAACCGGTTTAATCCGAAAGAGATCGACATCGCTTGTCGCATGCCGCCGCCACACTGTTCCTTTACAGTGTTTACAGCTTTGGTTTCCACCACTCCAGGTCTTCGTTGCCGTGAGTTAGGTTAGTCACAGCTTTGAGCACAGGCGTACTTACTGGAGGGTCCGATTAAGGCAATATACCGTTATCAAGCTCATTTACTTACATATTTACTTTTATCATTTATTTTAATCAACATAAAATTACTCAATGCAAGATGCTCTCAGTGAAGATTAGAAAAATTTATCTTCACTTTTATGTTGGAAAATAAATTTTTTTTCTTTCAAGTGTTCCGTCACTGCAGCTTCCATAGAGATGGTCCAAGTAACTAAAATAAAATGTCTAGGGTACGATAAAGGGGATTGTGAAGTAGCAATACTAAGAAAACAAGTACAATACGTGATTAGAACATGCAGGGACATGTGGAAAGTTTTATGAACAGTTCGGGAAAAAGTTTTTCAGATCGTTTCTTTAAGAAAATTTCGGAATAAGTTTATGACCTTGGGAGGATAATAAATATAGTGGAATAACAACCGAAAATAATGGTCTAGTATTCTATACCATGCTCAAAAATATAATATAGGTTTGACAACTCTACATCTAGAAAATCGTTTCGCGACATAAACATTAAAAAATCTTATGAGCCCAATAAAGAATTTCGAATGTTAAAAAATGCTAATACAACCAATTCTAAAAACAGTGGAGAATTTTTCTAGTTAGCAAAGAATGCCTATGAGTAAAAATTGTGAATACTGCGCTCATTCCTTGCAAAAAAAGGAACTTGGAGATTAAAACTGTCAAGCCTCTTCAACGTGCACATGGCAATGATGTCAAGTCTCTAGAAAAAATTCTGGATACAAATAAGCTAACTTCGAACTTTCTAGACAAAATAAATAAAGAAGAAATGGCCCCAGTTACTGGCAAATGGGCGATAGGTGGGAGCTAAGCCCACGGAAAGTGAAAAAAACAGAGACTTGTTTTTGTGCAAACAAGTGAAAGTTAGGAGCAGTCCGACCGCGGTATTGAAATACATACAGTGCTTCCCACCTCTTTCACTGCAAAACAATGGGTGAGCTAAAATGGCTGCAAATAGGCAGATATGCAATGGTAACTGGTACGAAGGAACTAGCACTCTTAGCAATTCCAGAATAACAGATGTAATTATAAACTAGCTTCTTGAAATGAGTAGTGACACTGACTGCTGACGAAAATAAATGACAGACAACCATTCTACATCCAGCTAAACTGGAATGAGACAAAAATTTGAATTCAAGATGGGGAATCGGTGTGGTTCACCAACAGATCTAGGACTGGCAGAGGAACAGGAGCTGGAGCTTAGATACTTATCTATAAATGAACCTTGAAAGCGGTATCGAAGTCAAAAGATCCTCTGATACTCTTTGATAGTCAATCTCTGATAACGAACTTCTTGTCAAAGTCACTGATCAATGGAATACTATACCTGGATAGGACTCAAATACAGTAAGCGACTGGATTATTCTCTGAATAGGTACATGGGAAAATATATGAGGAAACCTATCTTCCAGTTGTGCATGGAAAAGGTATAGACAGACTTACACATATTATTTGAATAAAAAGCAATAACCCACTATAGAAACTCCTGGGTCTAAAGCGACCAAAGGAGAATTTCCCTAAGAAGAATACAGTTCGTGAAAACTAGTCTTTTCACATAATCGCTACAACCAAGTGCTGAAAATCCTGAAGGCTGAGGTACTAATTACTCGAAACCTCGACTGGATGTACTGATCATTCAAATTGATGATTAGGTGTAGCCAAGATAATGATATGTTTATTATTTTTTGTTTTTTATGCTGTTTCATTGAAAATTTTGTTCATCAGTAGAAATCCAGTGAAATCAGTTGATTTGAGGTCACTTGAATGAGCTCAATCAATCAGATCCCAAGGGGTGTTTTCAGCTATAATATACAAAGAATATACCGAAAGCATGCTGCTTGGTTGTTAGCAACATGCTCGAGGAAGGTTATGGCAAAATTATTAAAATTTATCAATGCTCGAGGTATATTCTGTAAGATAGTTTTTCATGCAAATAAATTTTAGGTATATTTAATTTAATATTAATTAGTCGAATAAATTATTATTTTTGTTTCCAAATCTTGGAACCGACATTTTTTATAATTGTCAAATTGACAAGTTTACTTATTCACAGAAAATAATTTTAAATTACCTTGGAAACGCTAAGACATGATAATTACCTATGGGGTTTTTATAAGTGTAATTGATTTCTAATTGGCTTATTTTTGAACACGTGACTAAAAATACACACTTTTGATTGGATTAAACGAGTGCGCAAAAGTACTTCCCGCACAAGTGTCATGCAAAACTTTATCCACGACCACATGAAGAAAAAATAGAAAAATGTGCTCTGAAGGGGTTGAAAAACATAAAAATAAATTTTCTATGAACAAATATATACCTACACAACGAATTCTAATTTTAGGTGGTGTGCAATCCGAAGAAATGCATTCTTCCCGAGGTTCTTTCATTTAAAATAAGTGTAATTAAAAATTTATATATAACAGAAATTATTTTTCGCTATGTCTGACACTGGCAAATTTACTGACAGCACAAAAGTTTATACAAGAAACGACTAAATTCAAGGCAACTAGACATTTGAAAAGCATTGGTCTTCTACGTACGTACGTATATGTACCTACCTATAATGTAAATTTTCACACATTTTTTTTGGTTCGCAAATGCCTAATTTTAAAGGTGGTCGTAGATAAAATATATTACTATGAATGTGTGAATACAATTTTGACACGACATGGTTATGTAATCCTCCGGGTGAGCTTGTAGAAATGGTTGCTGTGAAATGGAGGATGAATTAAATGAAATTTGTAAATAAGCCTAAAAGGAGTCGAAAAAGGAAAATACTAAGCGGCACTTGGCTTCGATTGGAGATGTATATGTTACCGTGAAAGACCTAAAGTAGTGAATGTCAACATTCGCCGGTGGATGTCGACAAATGTCAAATGCCTTGGTGAAAGTCCGAACATTTTTTAATTCTATTATACACTCGGACTTTCACTGGTAAAGGTCGACAAACACAAATGAGGTCCGGTGGCTCTCGGACACTGCAGGTCGCGGCAAGTTTTTAGATGGTTCCAGCCCCGGAACGTCTTCATCTCAAGTACTAATTGACCCGCAACCTGACACGTCTTCATCTCAAGCACTGACTCATCCGCCACTTAGCACATATTCATCTCAAGCACTGACTGATCCACCACCTAACACATCTTCATCTCAAGCACTGACTGAACAACACGAGCTAATTTCTTTAAAAGAGTAGCTGCAAAAGAGAATCTTCTACTTCAAGCAACAAAAATGTTGCGAACCTCAAAAAAAGTTTTCTCCTGCCCAAATTGGTGATACCGTAAGAATTCAAGTCGCTGATGTCCACCGTGGTCGTACAGACCCTCGAAATGTGTTAGCGGTTGTTGTTGGAATAGAGGATTCAGACTTTTATAGATTAGTGGAGGACAAGGCTATACACGTTGTAACTGCAAAAGGAAGTGTTCCACGACTAAATGCAGCTGTGAAAGCAAGAAACTTGTGTGCAATTCGAAGTGCCACGGTAGTTTAAGTTGTTGCAATAAATAAGATATTGTTCTTAATTTTTATATTTAATTTTATATTTTTATGTTCTACTGTTTGTTTTGAGTTCAACAAAGTCCTTTTCCCATATTATTTTAATAAATGAAGACCTATGGATTTTTTTTATTCAAAAAAAAAAATTCTTTTCAACATACACCATGAGTGCATCCTGAATGTCGACAATCGCCGGTGTAAGTTAGAAATAATGAAATTTCAACAATATTTCGGACATACGTCAAGCAACATTGAGAATGTTGACATTCACCGGTGTATCTCGACATTCACCAGTTTTCGGTCTTTCACAGTAACATATACATTGTATAAATGTATAAATTCTGTATTATTCTACCTAAAATACTATTTCTCGGATTTTACAATAATTAATAATGCAAATTTGATATAATAACCTACCAACTAGAATCTGGCAACGTCTTCTTAATCGTTATTACTGTTATTAGTAAGATAAAGATTATCATCAGTCTCGTAGTAAATAATTTGGTCTTGGGCTATCCCCAACTTACCCACTTACTAATGAATTACATCGTATTGAACTCTAGCCCCTAACTAATTAATCTCATTAAGGAGAAATTTGTATGCGTGGGATTGATCAAATTTGAAGTACGTCTTATTATCATATTCCTCAGTACGCGGGATGGAAATTCTAGTAATTGGGGAATAAAATTTAATATTTCGGTTTGAAAATCATCAAGCTTTTGATTAAATTTTTTTGCGAATATTTTTAAAATCAATATACAGTGCAGGAAACTAGCTATGATTAAATTCGAGATTCTCATAGAGAATTTGAAAGACGAGCATGATTTTGTAGGTTAGTATACTCGACAAAATTATTTCATTAATGTCCAGTAAATAAAGGGACTCCACTTTGGGCTCAATTTGTAGGTCACGGCAGGTGTTTTTAAACGAGGAAAAACTTAAACGAAATGGCCCCCTAAACCCTGGAAAGCGGGCTTCTCGCTAATATCTGGCTAAATATGGGAACTAGAGAATTTTTTTTTATATAAAAAATGAAGATCGTCTTATTATCTACAAAAATAGTTCCCATCATTTTTTTCGAAAATTTGATAGTTATCGAGATAATGAGATCTAAAAGTCTCCTCATTTTAGCTGCTGCTCTATGCCTGTAGGAATTCTGCTGTCTATGCATTAACTTGTAAGTGGGCGGACGAATTGTTCCATAACTTGGCAAAAATCGACATTTTCCGATGAATCAAAGTCATCACAATGGGAAGACCCCTAGGTCATTCCATGTGACTTGCAGCTCGTTCGTACTAGACAAAAATATTTATAAAAGAGGTCAAAGTTTTTTTCCACAAGATTTTGAGGCTATTCCATTAATTTGTTCACATTTAAAAAAAAAAAACTTTTATCCTAATCTTTTTTCTAATGGAACCTACGGATGTCTTGAATTTTTTTTTAAATATCTTTCTTGCGTTTTGATGAACAATTGATTTGTTTATCTACATTTTTCAGCCGTTTTCGTAGTTCTGTACAATTTGTGGAACAAGCGCGATTTAAAAACTTACCATCCCATCTGTATCTGTAGAGTAGGGAGGGTGAGTGTGTAGCCTCACAGCACTTAGGCCACATGTGACCTATTGTACATCCTCCCGAGAAGTTGTCCTCCTAGGTCATTGTCCATCCTGTCCTTCTCAGGAAGGTGGACAGATCACTGGGAGAAATCTCCTTTATATCGGCAGGTGTAGGTCAAGACTCACCGAACACACACTCTCTTATTGACGATAACTCCGGACTCTCGCATAAGACATGCCTGACAGTTTCATCTTCCTGTTCACACATCCTGCATAGAGGTGTGTCCACTAGCCCCATAGTATGGAGGTGTTTACTTAGTTGACAGTGACTTGTCAGAAATCCTACTGTTAAACGTAGGTTTTTCCTGGTCATCGCCAAATATTTCTTCGGCGCCAGCTTCCGAGGGTCGCCCAGGGTGATCCTGGCAAAACTGCATCCTTTGATTCCATCCCATCTCTTAAGGGATTGAGCATGGGTGTAACGTTTGGCTAGTTCCGCAATTGTCGAAGTCGTTAAGCCGTAGGTGTCACTGGATCCTAGAATTTTTAGTCCAGCGGCTTCCCTGTCTAAAGAATCAGCAATGCAATTTCCTTTACTCTTGTCGTGCCCTTTAACCCACCTCAGGATAATGTTGTTAAATCTTGTTAAATCTTGGTGGCACTCTAGTACTAGCCTCGATATAACACGTTGTCTATTCAAGGCTAATAGGGCTTGTCTACTATCAGTGCAGATTATTATGTTTTTGCCAGAAATTCCTCTTCTGGTTAGTTCTTTTGTGGCAATAGAGATACCAGCCAGTTCTGTTTGAACCACGCTGGTATTGTTTCCCATTCCCCACTTAATCTTGAGGATCAGTGCTCTCGAGTAAACTCCACAGCCTGAGCCTTCTTTCATTTTTGAACCATCTGTATATAATGCGTATTGCATTTGCAGCCTCTGGCTCAGTGTTCTGTTTTATTTGAATTTTGTAGGGTTTGTTAAACAAAAACCTGGGTTCAATTGCATCGTTGGCTGCCTGCAGCAGAGGTAGCGCAGTGAGCGCTTCCCTCCATAGGCTCAACCTCAATTGGTCCATTCCTACTTCGGGGTTGACACCAGCCGTGCGCAATCGTACCATGGCCATTAACGCAACCTCCTTGACGTGTAGGTCCAGAGGGGTCAGACCAGTAATTAGTTCCATGAACACGGATTATTGCCTTTATTCAAAACTCGAAGGACCGTTATTATACTTTATTATCACTTTATAGTAATAATCTATGTTTGATGAGCAATGGCGTCATCCACCATTGGCTTATGCTGGGATCATGGAAATCAAACTCGTTGGCTTGCCTTTCTCACCTCATTTATTTATATTTACATTATGCTTTACTCATAGCATCGCAAAAAAGAACATTTTCTATAGTTTATCAGTTACTTTTGTGTCTATACACACACCGTTTTAAACTTTTAAACTTTCAACTCCGACGAATTTTATCTCATGTCAATTTGACGTCTTTCTTCCCCGTTTCTAATCAATGTTAAAGTATGATTCTCTAACAAACGCTGCCTAATGTGCACAGAAGTTAGTCCAGTGATGAAAGCATCTCTTATGTAGTCGTCTCGATTTTGATTAGAAGAAACAGTTTTAAAATTACAGTCGTTAGCTAGTTGCTTTAAGATTAATATATACTGATCCACATTTTCTCCGAATTGTTGTTTTCTAGTCATAAGACTATATCTTGCAAATATTTCGTTCTTAGGTTTTACAAAAGCAGATTCGAGGACTTGCATAGCATCAGCATATTTCTTACAGTCGGAAATGAGTACAAAATTGGTGTGACTTACATAATTTACGAGTAGCTTGAGTTTTTCTACCTCATTTATTCCTTCAACAGAAGAAATAAAATTTTCAAAAGTAGTTTTCCAGAGTGACCATTCAAGGGCAGCTTTAGGAGAGTTCGGATCTACTTCAAATCGGTCCGGCCTTAGTAGTTTGTCCATTTTATAGTTTTTGCTTAATAAATTGTGATAAATAACGCAAAACCTTCGTGAATAGGCTTTATTAAGCAAGAACTGAGCTTGACATTAAACAGTGAACATTGACATTATAAAATGATAAAAGGTGTAACGATCTAATACGTATAAATATATAGTACATAGATTATAGTATAATACAGTTCTCATGGCACCTGTGATGTTCAAACAAGCCATTCGCTGTATTTGATATAATTTTTGGATGGCCGTTGCTTGTAGAACCTTCGGTCCCCATGCAATTGCTCCATACGTTAACATGGGTCTTATTATTGCAGTGTAGATCCAGGTGACCACACGGGGCGACAGACCCCATGTGCGTCCCACTGTCCTCCGACACTGCTCATATGCCACTTATGCTCTTTTTGCTCTGCTGTGTAGATGAGAGTTCCATGAAAGTTTCCTGTCGAGGGTAATACCAAGGTATTTCACCACTTCCGAAAAGTCTAGTTTGCTTTTGAAGATTTCGGGAGGTTTCAAACCCGATAAACTTCTTTTCCTGGTGAAAAGGACCATCTCAGTCTTTCTGGGATTGATCGACAGTGAGTGTTCCTTACACCATTTTTCAATGTGCGGCATAGGAATATCCATTCCCCATTGAAGTAGGGCTGGTCTTATTCCGTCAGGTCCTGGTGACTTGAAGGGGGAAAAGCCCGATATGGCCCACCTTATATGGTCCTCATCAATTAGTGCACTAGCAGATTGCCAGTCATATTGTGAGGGTGTTGTTAATACTTCCGTTCAGTTTGACGTTCCAGGGAAGACAGAACCTGGGAAGTTAGTTTCCATAAGAATCTCAGCGCTCTCTTGAAGGTTGGCGGCCTTGTCGCCATTTTCCCTTGTCAGGATGCCGATACTCTTATGGTGGTCGTTTGAGAGTGCCTTCTGTAGCCTAGAAATTTGTGGGAAGTCTTCGACTGCCTCACAATAGGCTCTCCAGGCTTCTCTTTGCTTTTGTCTGCAGACTTTTTTGAACTCTTTGAGGTTGGCTTTATATATTCCCCAGTCCTCCCATATATTGCTTTTCAATGCACATAATTTTGAAGCTTAGAGTGTCTAGTTTTCGAATGTAGTTTTTGATTTTCAATAAAATCCAATCATTTTCCAGATTTCAGGGAAATTGATCACACCGGTAAAAACCGGACTTTTTTTAAATAAATAAATATACAAATCAATGTTTTATCAAAACGCAAGAAAGATATTAAAAATAAATTTTTGAGATCATTCGAGAACCTAAGGATCCATTAGAAAAAAAATTTGGGTAAAAGACTATTTTTTTTTTATGAACAAATTAATGAAATAGTCTCAAAGTCTTGTGGAAAAAAACTGACCGCTTTTTAAAATATTTTTGTCGAGTACGAACGAGCTGCAAGTCACATGGAATGATAACTACGGGTCTTACCATTGTGATGAACTTTAAATCATCGGAAAATGTCGATATTTTGCCAAGTTATGGAACAATTCGTCCGCCCGCTTACAAGTTAATGCATAGACAGCAGAATTCCTACCAAATATAGGAGAAATGTATATGAAAACCATAATTACTGTAAATCTAGATGTCAAAATCATCCCGTCACATTCATACAAAATACTTTTTTTCATAAAGTCATAAAAACCTTTAAGGTCGGTTCATTGATCTATCTGGTAATTCAACAGATTTTATAATAAAAAAATGAAATTGAGTTTTGGTTAAATCATTTCATGGAAGCAGCAGTAACCTGTATTGGTAGCTGTCGACCGGTATCTATGCTTTTTTATGGTCCTACGAACCGGATCGTTAAAATTGCGAAATATTTTCATCATTGTTTATTTCCCAATTAATATATTTTTGTTCAACAGAAACTTTATCACACAAACAATACATAATTAAAAGTTATGGGCTGTATTAGTATCATATGGTCAAATCAAAGAGCAAAAACCATTTGTTTCACTCGACGTAATGGAGGGAAGTTAGGGAATGCATAAAAGGGTCGCCGAGGCCACCATATATTAATTGTTAAACGGTTGTAAAACCCATTATTTTTATTAGGTAAAACCAATTTAATGGAAATCCGCATTTGCAGATTTCGAAATTTAAGCGCTATGGAAACAAATGAAATTGGGTAGGTAAATTGCTTCAACCAGATTAATTGATAACTGGTTCTTTGATTTATAGTGAATTTTTATCATATTGATAGCGGAAGAGCTTATTGCAAATTCAAAAACGTGTCTGAAACACTTCAGGGTGATTCAAAGAATTAAACAGTATTGTATGCGCTTCTTCATGTGAATAAGTGTTAACAACTTTCGCTAGATTCTTCCTGTAGCGTGAACCGCAGGTTGCGAGGACCCTAATACCATTACCTTTCAAATATATTCAGAAGTGATAAATTTGCCGTGACAGTGCAGTGTAGTTGGGTAAGAATAGGACCATAGATTATTCAATTTAATTAATAAATTAGTAAGTTTTACATACATACAAGAATGCTTTGTAGCCCGAAAAAAGTTTGATTTGATGAAAACTTGCAGATGATGTATCTAATAAAAATTCCATTTAATCAGAATCTGACGAATCTTCAACTCCAGCATTAATTATTATAGATTTGAATAGATGAGGCTTTTACTTGATGTAGATCCATAGTAAATTGTGAAATCAAACAATTTTATTTTGTTAAATCTACATTATATTTAACCTTAAAGTTGTGACGCGTTTCGCTAACACAGTAGCTTTTTCAAACGAATTCGTTTGTAGTAGTCA
This sequence comes from Galerucella pusilla, assembly GCA_910591695.1. Taxonomy (NCBI): domain Eukaryota; kingdom Metazoa; phylum Arthropoda; class Insecta; order Coleoptera; family Chrysomelidae; genus Galerucella; species Galerucella pusilla. Next base: position 41,457 of record CAJUYI010001559.1, read on the forward strand.
ATCCATATAATGGATTATTGAGTATAAGAAGTTTGGTAGGGATCCCAACGGGACATTGTCAACTGAATGGGCACCTGAAGAGGCACAAAATAGTGGGAAAAAAGTATAAATTCAGGTGAAGATGATAAAAGCTCGATAATAATGATGACAATAAAAATTAATAAAAACATTCGGGGTTCTCGTAACAGCATTAGATGAAAACTTGATGGATAAGATCAATTAATTATGTCAAAGTTAGCATAATACAAATTGTATCTCATAATGGCAAATGGCCAACATCAAATATACAAATGACCTAATAAACAGAACACGAGGGTTCCTTTAAATACATTAAACTTTAATGGTATTAAATATACAATTATTGTTCTTGCATTCACAAAGCGCATTCTCGCTATGCAAACATTTGATTTCATATAAATAACAGGAAAATACCAAACAAGAAAGACATATTTTTAAAGTGATTGCGTTAAAGTGGGTGGGTTTAAATTTGTTCCCGAGCAGGTAGCACTGTAGTACCATTATATTCATTCCATATTGAAAATTTTTATTTAATTGGACCCCCAAAGAGAAATTGGTTATTCGTAGAAATTAACACCAAGGCATTTGACATTTGTCGATATCCACCGGCGAATGTTGACATTCACTACTTTCGGTCTTTCATGGTAACATATATATATATATATATATATATATATATATGTATATTCAATAAAATAGTAATAAATAACCATCTTCAAAGATTTTTTGTTGTGGGAAAAAATTATGGGAGATCGTCGTATATTATACCTATGGCATAATTGTTATTACCATTTCACCACTGGGTGACCGTCACTGATGAGAATGCACATGACAGATTCAAATACGCGCATTGTGTCTATCGAAAAATTGGGTTTTATGATTGTTTAAGAAATTTGACATCGCTGTGACTTTATTTCCAGTTTCGTGCTCCCCCTTCGATATTCCAGAATACGTAGGTAATTATGATGTTAAGAAAACTGCAATAAAGAAATAATCCCCGCAGAACGTTCTATTCTATTGCCGTCAATATAATTGATTCCCAGGCGTCATAAAGCACTAAACATGGTAACTTTATCGCTCGGTGCTTAGCCTTGAGTGTTAGGTCGTAACTTAATTTTGAATTAGGATTTGAATTTATCACAGCAAAAATTTCTTGACGTTTGAACAGTATTAAAAACTTGTTAGGCTTGTTCCACATAGTCGACGAAAGTGTTGTTAGCACAATGGAATTAGTTAGTAGTACGCTTGGTGTTTGGAAATCTACGATTTACGCAGAGTTATAAAAGAAGAGAAATGTGGCGAGTTTCAAACAGCACGTAAAGCGCCAGGAAAACCAAATTTTTGAAATTATTTGAAAGAAAGACGTCGAAGAAAAGTGCATGCGTTCTTCCGTCAGCAGACAAATTTCTTGCCACGGTTTGAGATAGTAATGATTACCCTGAAATGCATCGAAGCTGTACACTATGGAAACTTTTGAAAGAAATAGGTTTTCTCTGGAAAAAGTCTATCAAATCGAAAGAAGCGATATTGTAGCTTGGAGAAGAAGGACTATAACAGAAATGAGAAACCGGAGAAGAAGTATATTTTATTTAGATGGAACATGGATCAAAAAGGGACATACACCAAAAAAATTTTGTTAAGATGAAACTGTTACAAGTCGAAGACAGGCTTTTTTAAATAATTTATTCACTGGTTCAAATCCACCATCAGAAAAGGGGCACAGACTGATAATAATATACATTTGCAGTTCAAACGGTTTTGTTAGAGATGGTTCATAGACTTTTGAATTTACTCGTACCGGTGAGTTTTTGTTTGTTTTGATTGGTAAGCGGTTCTAATGCCGAGAGCACTGCAGTCTATTGGCTTATTGTATGACACTCCAACATTTAGTGCACCCATCCAGTTATCCCCGTATCATTGAGTGGACGATATAGGTCCTCTGAAGATTGTTTTTCTCCTCGAGTCCAATGCCTCGTGAGTGAGATAAGATATGGGTTACGGTCTCGGTCTCCACGCCACAAAGTCTGCAGCTGAGGTCCTCGTTATGTAACCCTATTTTATGCAGGTGATCTTTTACCGGAGCATGACCCGTTAGATAACCTGTAATAATTCTTAGCTTATTCCTACTGATATTCAGTAGCTCTTCGGCCCGTTTTACACATGTGGGTCTTACTGTTTACCTGCTTGGTACACAGTGTTCCTCCACTGAAGTCTATGTTGGCTTTGTAACCATTTTTGTATTTGCTCCCGGACTACCTTCTTTGTGGTCCCAAGAGCTGGTTCTGGTCCAACATATGCTATTGCTGAACCTCTTATCGCGAGTTCATCAGCTTGTTAATTTGCAGAAATACCGTTATGTCCCAGGACCCACACTAATCTTACTTTAATGTGGTCTACTAGTTCATTTAGTTCTAGTACCGGTGAGTACCATGGGAACATTAATGTTGATGTCTTTAAAGAATGGTTTGAACAAATGATAGATTTTTTCCCCTACAACTATAGCCAAGTAGTTAAAATAAGATTTCCAGTATTGGCTAAATTCAGTTAATATTAATTTCCATTCCGGTTCTGTGAGAAAAAACTGTAGGTATTCTTTTTGTTTCCTTCATAATGAGAAAAAATATGAAATTGATGAAATTGCAAAAAGTCGTGAGATGACGGTGCGAACTAGACCCGATTGAACTGGTCAGATAAAGGGAAAAGTTCCAAGAAAAAATGATTGTTTTGAAATTAGTGATGTTAAACAGTCGTTTTTGGGGGCTGTAAAAAATGTGAAACCTGACAACTGGGAAAATGCAGTAAATCATTATCAATATATCATAACAGAAACATCAGTGAGTGTCCCATGAATTAGTTCCCAGCAACACTTCGGTTTTATGCCAATGCTGGGTATTTCATATCCATTGCTGATTTTTAAAGTTGCTTCTTTTATATCTTCAGGTTAACTGTGAACATTTGACGGTGGCGAAAGCTAACTGTCACTCGACAAAGCCAAATCAAAAGTAACTAGATTTCTCAGTGTTTCCATGCATGCAATGCGTTATGCGGACGAGTAAATTATGAACTGACAAGAGTGACAAGATAAACGTCATATTATTTGAATCGTTTGTGGTTGTGTTGCAAAGTCGGTTATTTGCAATTATTTAGAAGTTATGAGGTTCTCTCTTCTTAATGCAATAGTGTAATTGAAATTCAATATTGGTTGCATGAACATCATATGGGAAAATATAGTACCTAATTAACTTTTTCTAATGTAAATGTAGTTATAATATAATGAAAATGTAATGATAATGAACGTTGCATGAATCCGCCTTAAGTTATACTTAAGCTGCACAATAGATCTTCTAGGTATCAGTGAATGTCACCCCAAAAAACACATACTTAAGCTGCAGTGGGGCAACACGCTAAGAACTTAAGTGATTCTTAAAATTAAGAGCAGCTCACGAAAGGCATGCTCAAATTCCCAACGGTGCACACTGGCATTAATAATACATCATTCATCGGTAGCGTAGCGTATTTCAAATCTGATGAAAAAAATGGTGCCACAGCTCTCTCACATCTGATCACTCTGCAAAACTCGTGTTCAGCAGTAAACTGATTATTGCGCTATTCGGAATGAACGTGACCAATTTTCACAGAAACGTCGAATATTTTATTATTGGAACTTTAGTTCTTTACGTCAGGTTATGTTTGAGAGACCGGAGGCCGCGACGCAAAAGATCTGACCGTTACGTTATGTTACGTTGCTTCGTTATGTGCCTTGCTTGCGTGCGTGTGCTCTCTCCTGAGTCTCTCTCTCGTTTACGAAGCAGCGATTCATATGCTTCGGCCGGGAATCAAACTCGGGCCGCCCGCGTGGAAGGCGAGCATTCTACCCCTGAACCACCGATGCTATATTAAAATTCTATGCAAAGCTGGTATTCGCAGTGCTGGTGATCTACTTGAATTTGTTCGGATAAATTTTTACTATTATTTCCATAATTTTTTTTTGCGCGATTGATCTTTTTTGTTTATTTACAGCATCGGTTGTCAGGACGGTAGGTTGTGTTTACTGGTTTCTAAGCTTAACACGGTAAGTGATTTACTTACCGTTCAGACGTCGAAAAGTAATAAATAGCATAAAAAAAATTTCACCAAAATGCAAAATATATTTTAAACTGATCGAGAAGTATAAATGGGTCTAGCACATTTACTTTTCGAAATACAGGGTGTTGAAATTTTGAAAACTTGAATGTTTTGATTCGATAACTTTAAAATGGATGGATAAATTGATTTGACATTCGGCAGGTTGTTTTTAAATGTGAAAGGGCATATTTTGATAGAAATAGTTTGTGTAACTAGTGTGGATATGATGGCCATATCGCACGAGGAAGAATTTTAAGCACGACGCCGTAGGCGGAGTGCTAAATCACTCAAGTGCGATATGGACAATCCACACGAGTCGAACAGCATATTTTTTCTACGACCCACTTAAGAAAAAATCTAGAAAATGAAAATTTCTATAAACTGTAATATAACTTCAAATTGCAAATTTAACAATTCAATTTTATGTTTCCACTAATTTTTTGGTGATAAACGTACAGTTCTTGAATGTCCAATTTGTATAATGCTACGGTTTCCCTTTTTAAATATACGATGCTGTTATAAGTAGATATTGCCAGTCGGACTCCCTCATGAAGGGTACCGTACCATTATCTATAATAATGAATATTCTGCTAAATATTTCAAACGTCTACCTGTTGTCGTTATTAATATCAAGCTGAATAATTATTTAAAAATAAAATTAACAATAAAAAAAAACTTTTTCACGGGGAATCGAACCCGGGTCTACCGCGTGAGTGTCTGGTTTGCTTACTACTCTACCACCGAGGAATGTGCAAATTGTTTATCTATAACGTCAGATATATTACATAATTTTTGCTTAAAAGGAACTGAAGTTCCTACCGTGTGTCCCGCGACACGTTCTACCTTTTTTTATTCATTAAGAACAGTTTTTACTAAGTGAGTAACACTATTGTCCATAAAGCAGATAGTCATAGTTTTCCGAATGTAATTTTGTATTTTTCAAATTATTAGTTAACTCTCCACATACGAGCACGTACTATGCGGCTCAGTATGAGAAATGATGACATTCTTCTCATGTATCGCTGCAAATCTGGCGTATTTTCAGCTACTACAAACCAATCACGTACACTGTTAGAACCGACTTTCCCCTGACGAGCTTTTCCATGTCGTTTCTGGGAAAAAAATAAACTTTTGTTTATATCCCTTTGGGATTAAACCCCGAACAATAATCAAATACACAATTCGTGAAATAAATAAGTCAACATTATTATGAATTGTTGAGAATACTATACAAATGAATGGATAGTTATATTAAATAGCTTTTTCTCGATTTATTGAAATTTACACTCAAAACCTAGTGTCTCTGGCATATAAGCCAGTATAAAAAGCTCGCACTAAATTTTCGATTCAATTTTTTTCAATGGCTTAGGATCACTTATTGAACAACACAAATGCTGACAGCTTCCGGTGGATCTTGAAAAAACGTTTTGACCGATATCTCAGAAACTTTAGGGCAAAATTCGTTCAAACCTTTATTATAATGAATAAAATTTGGTTTATGTGACCTTTTTTTTATGGCACCTACATTTAATATATCAGTTTTTCTATCTCGGAAAATGAATCCAACCATTTTAAAATTTATTCCTTACTTTTGCTCAAGACTTTTTTTCCATACTTTTTCAGATATAGGTAGTTTAATGTAGAAATTACGATCCTCGGGGGTGACGCAGCATCCCAAAGGTTTTTTTGGAGTTGGTAACCATTTCTTTTATGTACCCACACAAAAAAAGGGACCAAGAGGTCTAAGCCTTCCGCCAATAGCTTCAATAATTCCTCCGGTACCTCCCAGTCTGCTGGAGTAATATCCTGCAAATACCGAAAAGCAGGCTTAGACTTCATTGTAATATGTGCGAAAACATGCACTAATCATCCAAAAGTGAACAATTTGTTGACAATTTTGACCACGAGAATGAAAAATGTATTAATGCTTTACAGTCTTCTTTGTATTCCTCTGAAGAGGGTAACGAGTATGAATGGGAAACTTCCAATACAATTGGATTTTCGCCACCTCCAAAACGCTTGAAAATTGGATTGGACTTTCTTGATTATATATAGCGTCTGTACCTACATACTCAATAATCCAGGATCAAATTAAAGCATTATAGTATATTAAGTATTAAGAACGGTAAGGGTTGTTTACTGAGCTGAGCGTAGCGAAGCTTCCAATTTTGCTGGAGACCGCTATTACCCTTAACGTTCGATATGCTTATACCATTTTTTGCGCGATCGTATTGAAATAAATTTCGAATAAAATAATTTGAATTTCTTCGAAACTTCTTCTTCTTCTTCGATCAGTTTAAAATATAATTTGCATTTCGGTGAAATTGTTCTTATGTTATTTATTACTTTTTATATTGTTCTGTTCATTAGAAAAATATAAATCTTATTTTTTTGGTTCCTTTTGTGTAATGAATGAAGTAATATATTATTTAGGACCACTTGAATGTATGTAGGGGAGGGTCTGGAACGGTAGCCACCTTTTTCCAAGAAAATCAATAAAAACCATAATAAATTTTTTTTACAGAATTTGATTTCGCTAAACAGCAATTACTATATTTACCTCTATAGCATTCCATTCTGTAGCTGAAAAAAGTTATTTTTTATCAAAAAAGTTGTAGCTGCAAGAATGTGTTGCAAAGTGCCCACTGTACATGCAATGATGGTACAGTGGCCACTAGAGTATGGTACTGTGACCACTAGTGTTTAGGAATTGGGAAAATAAATTGAAAATAGACTGGAATTGCTAGAATAATGGTTTATTTAAAATTTAAAAAATAATTTCTATTACAAAAACGCAAAGAGTTAACAGAAATCATATATAGGTGAATTGATTGAAAAAAAAAATTTGCTGTTCTAGTAGTGCCACCTACTTTTATAGGTTGAGATAAATGTAGTACAATATCACTAACTGGAACTATGGCTAAATCGGGAACATCGGGATACGTGAAGTAGCACCCAGTTTTTCCAATCTTGACATCTGTGACTTTTCGGCACGAGAGCTTATTTTCCCGACATATTCCACCCACCACGTCAAATTTAGTAGTTGAGGTGCGCATGCGTCCAAGCAGCCTTCAACCTTCTGTTCGCTATAACTGAATGTGAGCTGATTAGCGCTGTTGTTAAGTTATTGAGCTTACAACTTAGAGGTCTTAGGTTCGAAACCCGGTTAAGACCTGTTTTTTTTTGTTTTTTTTCAAGTTTTTTATTTCTTATTTTCTGATATTTTTATACATAGTTACACTTTGATCAACCGAGTTTGGGCCTGGGTTTTCTTGTTTTTTTTTAGTTTTCTATTTCTTATTTTCTGATATTTACATACATTTGGCAACGTTGGAATATGTCGGGAAAATAAGCTCTCCTCTTTTCGGCGAGGCATTTTCCAAAATAATATCTGGAATAAATGGGATCTACATTCACATTATTGTACCTAATGAATAATAATTTTTTAGGCAAGGTACAGTGGCCACCCGTTATTTAAAAAATTAAGTAGTGACCACTGTACCTACATTTAACATGGCCACTGTACCAACAAGCATATGTTTTTAAAGAGTGCAAAAAAAAACAAAAACTAGTTTATGCAATCAAAAGCTAATCTTCTGACATCGGAGGATTACATCGTTGTGGTGATAGATAGAACTGTATAGTTTTGTGTGAGCTAATACAGTTACTGAGAGCACATTTTGAAAATACTTTCGATTCTACAGGGTGTTCCAAAACCACGTAGCAGCACAAACTTACATTACACATTTTTTTAAATGGAACGTACCATATTTTGTTTAAGAATCGAAAAGATCTCACCGAGAGCGTTACAAAAATATAGCACTCTAATATATTATAAGGGTGCTTTACAAAGATATGGCCAATTATTAGCAAAAAAGACCTCCTCTTTAACACTCTGCAGAACAGTAAATTAAAATAAATCAACAGGTCTTTGAACACAAAGACCTTACACACATCATTGGCTGTGCTCAGTATTAATTACTTTTTTCATCGGTGGCTTCTTTAATACAGGGTGGAACAAAACGCAAATAAAGCAATATCTCAAAATTTTTAAATGAATCACCCAATAAATCTTTTTACAATTTGTTAGTACAATTAATAAACTTACAAACGATGTAGTAAACTTAGGGCATTAGTTAATGGAAAATCGTAGATATTTTATGATAATGGTCAAAAATAAGTATTTTACGTACACAAATAAATTGGTATTAAATTTTTACATGCAACCTCTTGTAAATTTTAACATTTCTAAGGCATATATTTTAATCGTGCTTTTGGATGCATCTACAATATCTAATCAATGCAATAAAATGTTTGCTAATACCGTAGGTACCTGGAATTACCAAAAATTTCATATTTATTCATGTTTCACTTTCAAGAGTTGTTATTATAGGTTTGTTTGAGAATGGGCGAAACATAATCAAGCCATATTTTTGATTATATCAAGTGGGCTACTATCAAAATAGTATCTACTAATAAATGTCAAAGAAATATTGCTGTATTCTTCGTTTGTGTTTAGGAAGTTGATTCAAACACAATAGTTAACTTGTGGTTCCAACAAGATGGAGCATCCCGAGCATCTGTACCTATATCAGAAATTTTACCGACAGGTGGATAGGACGTGGTGGACCAATTTCGTGGCCTCCTCGATCTCCAGATCTCACACCGATGGATTTCTTTCCATGGGGATACATCAAGCAACTTGTGTATCAAACGTAACGCATTTTCCATAATAACTCCAGCTATGTTGGAAAGAGTAAGATCCTGGTTTTTGAAAAGAATTGTATGGAAGTAAATGATCGCCATTTTTCACACTTAGCATAAACTACTATACTTTTTATAGAATGTCAATGTTCATTTATGTAAATGTGAGTGTTCCCATAATTGTTAGTTTTTCAAAAATAAAAAAAGTTGAAAAATGAATTACAAGCTTGCATTCTACATAACTAAGATATACTGTTTATGGTGACTTGAGTAATTTTTCGTAAAGACTACAAACTGCTTTTATATTTATTAGTACTATAATGACATTATCCTACTTACAGTAAACAAAAATATTTTTTCCAACATAATTCCTTCTTTCCTTCCTCTAATGGTAAGAGTGGAAGTCAAAGATATTTTAGATGCATCCAAAATTACGATTAGAATTTATGCCTTAGAAATGTTAAAATTCACAAGATGTTGCATGTAAAAATTTAATACCATTTAATTTGCGTGTATGTAAAATACTTGTTTTGGACCATTATCATAAAATATCTACGATTTTCCATTAACTAATGCGTTTACCACATCGTTTGAAAGTTTATTAATTGTACTAACAAATTGTAAA
>CAJUYI010001560.1:0-14939 GCA_910591695.1 Galerucella pusilla
CGAACTGAATGAATTAGATATCGACTCGACCATTTTCTCTTTGTTGAGTATATATATATATATATATATATAGTATGTATCAGTCAGTACACAGGTAAAACTAAATACGTTCGTTCGGTGAATCTTTTCTCGTGTATGAAATTATTCACATACTACTTTTTGTAGTACGTCTCTTTCCTACTCACAGAATCTTAACCCCCGAAATGAAACCGTTTGTTCCATTACAACATAATACCTATAATTCGTATGTTGTCGTACAAAAAGATAATGTATTATTTGTGATTGTGTCGAAATACAGTGATGGGCAAATGTGTGGAACCAAGTAAATATCTCTGGAACTATTAGAGATATCAAAATGAAATTTGGAAGGTGGATACTACAGTAGATTGCCTATTTGTTTTCATACTTTTTAAAAAATTTGAACTTCCGGTTTTACCGGAAGTAATGTCGATTTTAAAACTTGCAATGGAACACCCTGTATATTATTTTAGTTTCTGATGAAACATTTTATTACGAATACAAAAATATCGGGTTTGATATTTTTCATTTCAATACCTACCGAGATATTAACAGAAAAGTAACTAAGGAAAGGAAAAATCTAATATCCATTAAAGAAATAATCATAATTATTAACTGAAACTAAGTGATTTTCGAAACATTGAAACTTAACTAAACTAGAATTAATGTATTCGATGTTCAAACTGAGCACCGTTTACTTCTTGACAATAGGCAAGTCGGTTTGTAAATTCTCTAGTAACATTAGCTATTACTTCTGGTGTAATTCTCTGGATCTCTTGAGTTATTGTTGCAGCTAATTCTTGGAAATTATTTATTATTTTGGTATTCGTAATAAAATGTTTCATCAGAAACTAAAATAATATACAGGGTAGGGTGTTCCATTGCAAATTTTAAAATCGACATTACTTCCGGTAAAACTGGAAGTTCAAAATTGTTAAAAAATATGAAAACAAATAGGCAATCTACTGTAGTATCCACCTTCCAAATTTCTTTTTGATATCTCTAATAATTCGAGAGATATTTACTTGGATCCACACATTTGCCCATCACTGTATACTATAGTAAAACGTAGAGTCCACTCGAAAATTGAAATTTCGAACATCGACAGACAAAAATGGAAGGGGAATTTGATAAAAATTGATGTTTTATTTCGGAGTGGCTAATGCGACAAGGAAACGGCATGTTTAGAAATTTAGTAGAAATTTGGGAGGAAGTGACTAATGAGCCAAAAAATTCACTTAATGAAATAGTTTTTCAGACGAAAAACGTAACAGCTGAACAGCATGTTACAGGTGTTTTAGGGCCTGGGAAATTATAATAATATGTTATCCATTTCGATGTTTTTTCTAGAGGGCGCTACAAAAGCTATGTAATTGGTATAACTGTGCGATTAACTTATTTATCGTTAACGGCATCCCTCTATTTATTGGAAAATATTAAAGCTGCATCATTTTTGCGACAAAAAGTTATACCTATCATAAGTCTCAAAATTATTCGAGATATTCGCATTTTTAAACCCTCCTCCATAATTTTAATTTCATGTATTAGAACAAAATTATAAATGTTAGTAGGCGCTGATATCAGGAAATTTATTATCAACTATAATATAGCAAGAACGTTCATAATTTGCCATGATGTCATAGATTTCGAAAGCTTATTGCTTGGTAAGAACCCCACTCCGGAGGCGAAGTGTTGTTGTTACCTCAAAGCAACATCCATGAGGAGAGTTATGGCAAAATTATTGCAAATTATCAACGTTCATGCTATATTATAGGTGAAAATTTTTTGACAGTTCCAAGAACCAATCAAATTTCCTCATTTTTTATCATATGAACAATTTCACCCAATCATGTTAACATAACACTGATAGCAGACCACGGGCTATTTTCACGTTGCTATGGATACATATTAGACTATGAGCCCATGGGGCAAAAAGTGTCGCGCTTTGAAGCAGCAGCAAACCCATTCAGAACGATAGTTTATCATGCCACCATCGGTCCCAGCACTATGGCGTACATTTTCACTTGTGCAGAAGACGCAGTGGAAAACTAAACATTTTATTTTTCACCCCTTGAAACCGTGACATGAATCTGTACGCCGTTTGTTACATTTGATAGTACAATCATAGGAGATCGGTCCAGACTGTATGACGTTCAAAAATAATCGTTCGGAAAAAATAGGAAAATTTTTAAATACTCTTATTTTCTACCCTCTAAAATGGAGATTTCAGACTGTACGGCATTGGTTTCTGTAGATTATAGAACATAGAAATAAAGATTTGACAGAAGTTGTGTGAAAAGATGTGGGAAATTGCTTCTTTCCCGAGATTTTCCTACTCAAAAAAGATCATCTGGAACTGTACATCTAGTGCAATAGGTTCCTTTTAGAATAAAATTATGTCGTAGAAAAATAATAGTGTGGATAGTCAAAAAACAAAATTTTCTAAAAATGTATGTCTACCTACAACTGTTTATCATCTTATCATACGATTTATCATACGATTATTTTCACGCGGGAAACCTCATGTAAAAATGAATTGCATTTGTTACAATCAATTTTTTATTTATGAACAGATTATTAAATAATGTGGTTTAAAAGTATTTGTGCGGGAGGTGACCTTTTTTGAGTAGGGAAATCTCGGAAAAGAAACAATTTCCCCGGCATTTCCCACAACTTTTTTTGTACGGAACTTCTGTCAAATCTTTATTTATATGTTGTATGTTGTATTTATATTGTTGTATACAGAGACCAATGCCGTACAGTTTGGAATCACCATTTTAGAGAGTGGAAAATAAGAGTTCTTAAAAATTTTCATATATTTTTCGAACGATTAATTTTGAACGTTATAGAGTATGGACCGATCTCCTATGATTCTACTATCAAATGTAACAAACAGCGTACAGTTTTATATCACGGTCTCAGGAGGTGAAAAATAAAATGTTCAGTTTTCCACTGCGCTTTTCTGCACAAAAGAAAATATACGCCATAGTGCTGGAACCGATGGTGGCATTGAAACGTTAACTTTGTAAGTTAACATTTCAGGTATTAATAATTGCTAAGATCATTTTAGAGTTTTGATTTTTGGTGGAATGGCTTATAAATATTTCCAAAAAATTTTTCATCCAAATAATTAATAAATTATTTCTCTTTTCTGATTCGTGGTGGAATAAACTACGAAACCTAAAATCAGGATTCTTAATGTATTTTACCGCGAAATTTAAAATTTGAAATGATCCTTAAATAAGAATGAGGAAGGTCACGGCGTGGCTTCTCTCATCGTTTGTCGACGATACAATAACTGTGCAGTAATCCACGTGAAACTTAGTTTGTTGAAATTTAAAATCCTTCCTGCTGTTGTTACTTGAGTATCTGGATTACTGGTACGTTTTTTTTCTATTTGCTAATTTCACATTTTAATAATTTTTTTTCTAAATCACTAATTTTCTATAAATATTTTCTTACAAAATGGCTACCCATTTTGAGAGCCACATTTCCTCTCCTATCCAGCCAAGGATACTTTTAAATATTATGAAATTGTTTTTTTTTTAATAATTCAGATATTTGTCCAGGATGAATCCTTAAGTTCAATCAGTAAATTGTAATTTTTTTGCACTGGACAGATATCCTTGTTAGCTTCATATTTTTTTTGTAACCTTTTTTTTATATACCGGTATGTTTTATAGCACAGTTTCTGGGGCACAATACCTAGAAGGCTGGTAGTACCTGAAAAATTAATAGTACCGGAAAAACAGTACCTAAATAAATACAGTACCTGGAAAACTAACAGTACCTGGAAAACTAGCAGTGCCTGGTAGACAAAAAGTTTTTTTTAACCTGCCAGAAGCGGTCTCATGGTGAAACTACAATAAGTCAATAGTGGGAGACCACAGTCCCAGGCTAAGTTGCAGATTTCTCCAGCTGTACTGGATAATATCTCCATCGACATCATCTTCAAAAGTAGTCTATACTCTAAGTATTTTTTTTATTTATATCTTACTAACCTATTTTGTTTGTAATTGGAATTTAATATATACATTATTTTACTTCTTTAGTTTTATTTATTATACAGAAACGTATTTTTTCATTTTTCTCTTAACAGATTAAAGTTAGCCAACTCTTAAATTTGATTTTGTTTCTAATTTTCTTTTAGGAAAGAAAATTAGTGGCGCCCTAAAATTGCCTTCTCTTTTCTTTTCTAATTTTTTTTTAAGATCAATTAGTAACTAAGTCCTGCGAACTGGCCTAGTTGCTACCAAATTTAAGTGGTTAGTTAGGCAAGAACCTACAATACAACCTAAAATCATTTTTTTGGTTAATTTTAAAAAACCTAGTTTTTCATCATCATCCAACTTTAAACTTTAATTGTTTCATTAGCGCCCAACAGATATTGTTTCTTTGGTGCTCAAACAATAGTGTTTCAGCATGATAAACTATCGTTCTGATTGGGTTTGATGCTGTTCCAAATCGCGACACTTTTTCCCAAGGACTCATAGTCTATATTAATTTATTTCGATTTTGAAGTTTCAAATACTTAATATTTCGAAATGTCATGATGATAAATGATGGATAAATTGATTTGACATTAGGCAGGTTGAATTTAAAAGTAGAAGGGCATATTTTGATGGAAAATGTTTTTCAATTTTTGATCCAGTGGTGTACATTTGGAAGACTATGTCACCTTTTCCCTCCCATTTTTTACGCCACTGACTTTAGAAGCAATTTTTATTCAATTTTGTATTCCACAATTGTTTTGACGTACAGCCTTTACATATAAAAAAATTGTAGTTTTCAACATATTTAATGATTTCATGAAGTCTGTAAGATCACATTTCAATAATTGATAAAAAAAAATTTCCTGTATTTTTTTCAATAACTACCAAACTACCAAGTACTTATGGTTGGAATATGTAACAGGAACTAATTTATGAAGCAGTAATGCATCCAAAACATTCAGAGAAGATTGTTGGGGATATTTATCCAAACTTGTGATTTTGTTAACAAAAGAATTAAGCAGCCAACAAATTACAAGAGATGTTCAAAATTTTGTCCATTTACATTTATACATAATTTGCAACGTCTTCTCATCGAAAATCGCACACCTTGGAAAGACTGGCGATTGCCAGAAATAATTCTGTAGCTGCATGGATTCTATATTTATCACTCATCTCCGAATGTTTCAGATGCATTGCTGTTTCATGAACTAGTTCCTTTCACATATTCCAACCATAAGTACTTGGTAGTTATTGAGAAAAATACAAAGAATTTTTTTTAAAAATGAATTATTAAAAAATGATCTTGCAGACTTCATGAAATCATTGAATATCTGGAAAACTACAAATTTTTTGATATGTAAAGGTCATTCATTTTCCACGTGAAAACTAATGAGGAATACAAAATTGAATTAAAATTGCTTCAAAAGTCAGTGGCGTAAATAATGGGAGGGGAAAGGTGCCATATTTTTCCAAATGTACACTACTGGATCAAAAATTGAAAAATATTTTCCAATCAAAATACTCCCTTTTACATTTAAAAAATAACCTGCTTATTGTCAAATCAATTTATCCATCCATTTTAAAGTTATGTATTTCAAAAAGTAAATGTGCTGAACCCCTTAATCCTCATATCATTTTGTCCAATTTTACGAGTGGTATCTACATGCAACCGTTGTAAGTGTCATTTGAAAACACTCCGTATATATATTAATTCCTCTAGGGGGTATTTTCTCATTTCAAGAATAAATGGATTTGGGATCCTGTCTCGAACAAAGTAATGAAATATACCTACTCTAAAAGTGAACGGAGTATGTATTACAGTCAAGAAAAGCGCTTGATTTCTGTTAATAGAGAAAACTCAATGCATCTATTTATGAGAAAATTGAGCTGTAATCCTATTTTCTTCATTGCCAAGTAATATTATTTGTTTTCAATTATTTTATTGTTATATCGATTATATATGTACAAATATCGAAAAAGTCAATTAACGTAATTGTATTCAAAATCCTTAGAAACAATGTTATAACACACTCCTGGACAAAATTAACGCAGCAACATTGTATATTAAATCCTGCAAACTGTTATAATCTGTTTAATTCCAATAACTTTTATGGACATTAAAAAAAGTATTTTTATTATTTGAAATTTTTCTTCTCTATAAAATTTGAACTGAGTTCTCAGGTAATGCCGGTAATCCGGCATCATTAAGCTTTCAGGCGAGACACTTTGTGGCCGGCTACTAGTTAGTGTCTGAAAAGAATCGCGCGGCTAAAGATACTAAATAGACGCATTCACACGAGACATACAGATCGCGAAGAGTCTATTCGATCCATACGATTTCAACAAGTACGACAAGGAAAATATGAGCAAAACTACTTGAAAGAGAGAAAAGAATAATAATTGTTCGCAGTCAGCGTTGGGCGTTTTCAGTTCCAGCTACCAATCTGATATGAAAGCAGCGTTGCCAGTTTAAAATGTTTGGTACTTTCTAAGAAATTTATCTTATTTTGCATTTAACTTTTAATACGGGATAACGCCGTATTTATTGGGAGAAATTCGAGATTGATTATGGACTTTTGAAAAATATGTGAGATCAGCACGAATAAGAATAGAATAATATAGTCCAAGAAAATAAAAAATGGAGAAATTACAATCTGCAATAAATAAAATCTATACACTGCTTTCGATTCAACAATTATTGTTATTTAACATTTTTGTCGGCAAAAATTGGGAATAACTTTTACAGATAAATACATTTGGCAACAGCTGAATGCGCACAATTATTCTTCTTTCTCTTTCAAGTGTTTTTCTCAGATTTTCTCTGTCTTACTTGTGTAAATCGCATGGCTCGAATAGACTTTTCGCAATCTGTAGATGAATGCGTCTATTTATATTAATGTATTTTTAGCCGCGCGATTCTTTTCAGACACTAGGGGCCGGCCGCTAAGTGTCTCGTCCGAAAGCGCTCCAAACGTTGACCGGATACGGTGCTAGCAGTTTTCGGCACTGTTGTGACTGTTGCACGAGTGAGTAGGTTCGTTCCAACCAGCAATTCTGTAATCGTACGTAACCAGTAATTGAACTATTTAATGCGCATGCGTGAGTGATATTAGTAAAATTACTGGTAAAATCTTACCAAACGGTTGGAACGTATTTTGAACTAGTTTAGTCACAGAATACACCAGTTGGTGTATTCTGTGGTTTAGTACTTGCACCAATTCTGACGGACATATTTAGTATTAGACCTTGCGCGGAAATAATATGATATACAGTTGTCAGAACCAAACATGAGCCCCGGAAAATATGCGAACTAAAATAAGGTCATCGCAAGCAGCCAATCAAGAGCCAATGTTAACGATTGTCCATTAGTAATTGTTAACTATAATCGAAATAGTATGACCGAGTGATTTCATCAACATACTCATCATTTTATTCATTCTGTATCAGTGTTGTCAATGCGAGGATGATTATCCGATTTCTAGACAATTTCACTAATTTGGATCCAATAGTTTTCCGAATATTTTGTAGAAGGGATATATAAAAAGGCTATTGTGTTTGGGGATTTTCCATATTGACTGGGGTCGAAGACTATAGATAACCAATGTGTTTTGGTAATTTTGACAAATTCTGATAATTTGAATAGTAGGTTCGGGTAATTTTCATTTTTGCATCGGCAACAATGGATTATAACCAGTTCATATTTTGTTGCTTTCCATAGAAACTTGACCCTTCTTTTTCATGACATTAATACAGTCATGTAATTTGAAAATATAGACATTTAGGGCAAACGGTATCGATATTTGGTTATCGATTCAAAATATCGAATTGTTACTACAAAAATACAACAACAGGACATGAACACGCCCGCCAGGGGGTCTATTCACTAACTTGTGTGAGTGGTCGTGTAGGACCTCTCTCTTACAATTTAGCTTTACTGCGCATGTCACTCTCCTAAAATTATAAAATTCCTATTCAGGAAAGATAGTAGAATGCTCATACACTCCTATATGAGTACTCTACTGGGTAAAACCAAGAGAGTTGTTAGATTCTGAGAGAATGGACTTGCGCACATTGTCTTTGGTCATACAATTAGATAGATAAAGGAAGATTATAATGTAATCACACGACATGTGCCTATTTACTTTTCAGTCCATAAAATAATGACTAAATATTGAATTCATTTTTAGTTTTTGCAGTTTAATTGTTAAGTTTTTGGAGTTTATTTGTTTATTTTTTGTAGTTTAATTGGTTAGGTTTTGTACTTTGTTTAATCGTTTAATTTGTGGAGTTTATTTATTGTTTTTAAAATGGATGATGACGATTTGGTAATGCAAATGCTAGTAGACAATGTGTTTCCAACGTCAAGATCCTTTCTTGGCTTTGTCTGATTTTAATTATCATTAAACATTTTCGCCTATTTGAAGTTTAAAGTTTATTAATATTGTTTTTTGTGCCTCACACAACATTTTCTTTTCAATAAATTATAAAAAGGGAACTAAAATCGTACTCTTCACTCTTTCTCACAACACATCTAAATATCTCATGGAAAACTTATGCTGAATCATAGAGTATTACTCTATGTACTGAATCAGACGGTGGTTGTGCTTATATCAGTGTTTATATTTTGAAATTCAAAGTATTCAAACCTACTAACAGTACATTAGAACTAAAAATAGTTCTAAGATAGTCGCGCCATTTGGCAACGCTGGACAAAATGTCGAATGATCGTGAATAGGGTTTTGATGTTCCATGTGAGTGATGAGTGAGAGAGTACTCATATCGATGAGTTGTCGTGCACGAGCACTCTCACATGTTACAGAATAGACCCCCAGGGCTCACGTTTGCTTCTGCCAACTGTAATATAACTAGACAAAAAACGGGGATGCTGCTGTAAATACTTTGCTATGAACAATTTATTTTATAATCATTGCGAGAGTATATTTTATTGTATTGACATTAATCGGAAAATTAAAGTATAAAAACAAGACATTTTATTTGTAATTAGGAAGCCTTCAGGCTTGAAAATATATAAAAATAAATATAACGAACTCATAAAAGCCCAAATGGACACTTTTAACCTAAAAATATCAAATTAGTGGAACTTAAGTAGGAATTATAAACTTTACGTTCGTGTTCAGTTCGTCGTTGGCAGTTCAGGTATAAACCAATCAAAACAAAAGTTTTGCACCCCGTGAGAAACGTCATTTGTCATCTGTTTAATGTAGGTACTCATCTTTTTCTGTTTTTTTTTCTTGAAAGCAGCATATAATGAATATGTTGCAGCAAATACACTTGAAATCAAATAAATATTTTCATCCATCTTTTTTTTTACAAAACAAAATATAAATAAAATCAGCTGAGATCTAACAAACTTGTCAAAATAATTTTCAACCAATCAAATCCCTAGCTGCCAACTGAAAGATGTGAGATTCATAAACGCAAAAATTTACCAACTGCACTGAACTTTCGAGTCTATCGGGACATACGTATCCCTTTCATATTGTTTGAAAGTCTGGCGTCTTAAATGTATCCCATTTACAATGTAATATGCATAATTCAGTCCTACCAGGTCTTCCCCAAGGGCTGCGCTTCAATTTACGTTTGGCAACGTCGCGTATCGACCATTTCTTTCACGTTTTCGTCGAACTAACAGGTCTATGCGTATTCTAGTAGTGTTTTCGATTGAATTTAGGTGGTTTTTGAACGTAATTTTATGAAATTTTGTTGAATAAAAGTAAGATTGTAACAAACATTTTGTCTAAAGTTATTTTTAGTCCAATTAATTGTAATAATATGGTAGGTACCAGGAAATTTTTTCTCCCAACAGGCCTCTTTTTTGCAGATGAGCCGAAAACATTTGACTGAAAAAGAGCTTCAAGATGAAGCAAACGCTTTGTTTGAAGAAGAAAGTGAGCCAGAAGATCCGTTCCATGATAGTGAGCACGCAGATGAAAACTATGAACCCTCGGAATACGATTCTGAAGAGGTCTTGTCACAAGCCAATTTTGAAGAAAACTTGTTAGGAGATGATTCAAGCGATGAAAATGAAGTTTTTCAGGTGAGTCCTCACATAGTTTTAATGATGTGGAGTCGGCTTTGCTCGAACAAGATCAGGCAGAAGAAAAAATTAAAGACAAAACAAAAATAAAAAAACAACTGAAGAAAAAAATATGGAAATCAATGACCAAAAGAAAAAAGACAAAATCAATGAAGATATGCTATGGTTCAACAATGATGGATCTTTTATTCCTAGATGCTCAGTTTTTGCCGAGAAAAACGTCACCATTCCCTTATCGCAATATCTGAGCGAGGTCGAGGTTTTTTTAAAATTATTTCCAAGAAGCCTTTTTATGTTTATAGCTCAATGTACCAATGAACGGCTGGCAATATTTGAAAAAACTTCAAAGAAAAAAAGATCACGCTGTGACATGTATGAAATAATGATTACACTTGTTATGTCTCACAATCGGGTACCCGCATTCAATCACTATTGGTCGCACAACGAGTCTCTCGGAAATGCGTCAATAAAAAAGGCTATATCGCGGGATCGTTGCAAGCTCCTTTTAGCCAAAATGTATTTCAACATGCCAGAGAAACCAGAAACTGCCTCCAAACTCTACTATATAGAAGAAGTACTGAATTGCTTGAAGGCCACATTTCAAAAATATCGTACTGACTCTATTTTTCAAAGCATCGATGAATCGATGGCGAAGTTCAAAGGAGGTTCGGCATTGAAACACTATTTACCACTGAAACCCATAAAAAGAGGTATCAAACTATGGGTACGCAGCGACTATTCCACGGGATACGTGTACGATTTGAACGTCTATGCAGGCAAGGAAACAGAGCCGGCTGATGGTACCCTAGGGGAGAGAGTCGTGAAAAAGTTATCTGAAACGATTCACGATAGAGAAGTTGTGCTTTGCTTTGACAGATTCTTCTCTTCTGTTTTATTGGTGGATTCTCTTTCTTTTTGCAGCTGTGGGAACACTGCAATCGAAAAAATGTTCCAATAGTTTTCTAACAAACTGAAACGAGGTGAATCAGAATTCCGTGTAAATAACAATGGCACAATAGTGTGTCGATGGCAAGATACAAAGGACTTGCTGGCAATCAGTAACTGCTTTACAGATTCTGTAGGTAAAGTTCAACATACAATGAAAGATGGCACTAAAAATGAAATTGCATGCCCGGAAATGCTCCAGTTTTATAATGCACATATGGGGGGCGTTGATTTGACAGACCAAATTGTAGACCTATATGACTTCGACAGAAAGTCGGGAAAATGGTGGATGAAAGTCTTCTATAAAGTTCTGATGATGGCTGTAGCAAATGCCCATGTCATCTATTCTGACTTGCACAAAACAAAACCCACATTTTTGTCATTCCTTATCGCAGTGGCTGAGGGTTTGATTTCAAAAGGAAGGAAACATGCTGCAGAAAAACGAAAATCTGTCTCATCCTTGGGACGTCCTCCAACCAAAAAACCAAAAATATTCAACGTCGGAGATCATTTACCCATAGATGGCAACACGCGAAGAAGATGCCACAGATGTGCTTCTACGTACAAAAAGGAAAAGCGCACAACTACGATGTGCCAAATGTGTAACATTCCATTATGTAAAAATTGTTTTACCCTATACCATTTGAAGTAGAACTCTGTACAACTATGTTTAGAATAACTGTTTTGTTTATACTTTTTTTATACATTTTGTTTTCATTTATCGGTTGGTTTGTATGGCCATTACTGTTTTGTTTATACTTTTTTCTGATACATTTTGCTTATACTTTTTTTTGATACATTTTGCTTACCTTTATCGGCTGCTTGGTATAGCCATTACGGTTTTGTTTATACTTTTATGGCCATGAGTTTGATATGGCTAAAAATAAAGTTTTGTTTCATTTATTTTTTGCGGGTTTTTTCTTTGGTTCGTCATTTTTGTAAAAAAATTATAAAATATCATATGACTAAACGAATCATATTTGGACTATTGGGTCAATTATTACCCACTAAAAAAGTCTGACTGGGACAAATATATCCCAGACAAAATGGCGTCCGATGTTAAAAAAAAGTTCCCATTCGTTTTTTTTTAGTAAATGAATAAATCCTACAACAAATAAATAGATAATATTTAACATTTTTGCTGTATTATTTTAAGATATCGAACATAATACACGACGCATAGAACATGATATTTATTTTCCTCGAAGTAGAAAATCCATTGGTAATTATCTATCACCAAGAATATACACTTCAGTATCTGAAGAAATAAGAAATATACCATCTTATGATGCCTTCTTCATCTTCAAAATTAGATTCTCCAGAAAGGTAGGGAAAAATTTAACTTTGATAACGTATTGTCAGCCTGGACGTTATTTTGATTTTCGCGTACTTATTCACGATTATGATCTCTCCCGATTATGAATTTTTCAAACTATGACACCATTTCCTAAATATTGCAATGTGAATAAAGTTTTTTTTAATTATCAAAAAGTGTCTATTTCATATAGTCAATAAATCACTGGAACAGGGATATTTCCCCACAGCATTAAAAGAGGCCGTGGTGACACCAATTCATAAAAGTGGAATAAAGACTGATGTCTCAAATTATAGACCTATCACCTTGATAACATGCCTTGCTAAAGTATCAGAGAAGGTTATTCAAAAGAGGTTGAATAAATTCCTCGAAAAGTACAATCTGATATCAAAATCTCAGTATGGATTTAGAGAAAACATGTCTACTCAAGACCCGATTAAAATATTGACACAAAATATATATCAATGTTTAGATGAGTCTAAGCCATCAATTGGTGTCTTCATAGACTTGAGAAAAGCCTTTGATACAGTGAACAACTCTATATTACTCAAAATTCTAGAAGATATGGGGATAAGAGGCATACCACATCAACTTTTCAGTAGCTATCTACTAAATAGGCGACAAAGAGTGAAAATTGATGATAGTGTGAGTGAGGAAAAAATAATTTTATGTGGTGTACCCCAAGGAACGATCCTTGGACGACCAATATTATTCAATATTTACCTCAATAATCTATTCCTATTGAATACCCACTCAAAAATTATCAGCTTTGCGAATGACACAGTCATGTTCTGCAATGACTGGTTCAATCTGAAACTTAAGCTAGAATATGACCTGAGAAAAATAAATGAATGGTTCGACTATAGATTACTATCAATCAATTTCGATAAAACGTACTACTTACCTTTCAGTAGCTATGATGTTTCCCTTCCAGAATATGACATAGCGATATCCGACATAACTTTTATAAGACCTGTCAACAGAATAAAATACCTCGGCATAATTCTGGATAAGAATCTAAGATGGGACCAACATGTACTACATCTCGTGAAAAAATTGCGTTGCATTCTGTACAAATTCAAAAAGATAATAGGCATACTCAACCATAACCAAAAAATAGTTTTGTACAAAAGTTTGGTAGAAACACACTTGAACTACGGCATAATCGGTTGTGTAGGAGTCTCTAAAACACATTTGCATTCTCTTGAAGTCATTCAAAGACGCTTTTTAAGATGTATTCTACAAAAATCATACGACTATCCTAGCAACCTCCTCTACTCGGAAACAGCAATATTCGACCCAAGGCAACTAAATATAACGGTTCAATATAAACACAAAAATAAATTGATAACCTACAGCCATAACCATAATACCCGCCACAAAAAAAGTATTCAAGTATAAATATAAATAAATATGTACCAGTCATGCACAAGTCAGTCGGTCAAAGGAGTTACCATTTTCTAGGCCCAAAACTTTTCAGGGATCTGCCAGAAGCACTAAAATGTGAACCAAACCTTAGAACATACTTCCCGTAAAGCAATACACGATATAATTGAAAATTAAATGCAACAATTATCCTTGCGATTATCATACAGAGCTCACCTCTAGTCATAATCATCTCAAACTACATAACTTTTCCGCTATTCCAAATTCTTTCAATTCTTGAGTTTTATCCGGTGACAGTTATATACTCTGATGTGTTTTTTGTCTGTTCATATTGTGTTATACCATGTTACTTGAAATATTTTACATTTTTTATACTTATATATTTTATATTTTTTATAATTACATATTTTATTTTGTATATATTCAATCTTTAAATATCTCGTACATAGTACATAATTACTGATTCACCTATATGCATTCTCACACACAAGCAGAGTGTTCTGCTTTGTAAATATACTTTCGATTTGAATTATATTTATATAGATAATCCTATAACGATGTATATTATTATATTATTATTATCCCTATACTACTTATCTCTCATACTCATACACATTACTCTTATATACTATGTCTTATTTAGCTGTATCTCTTCTGTATCTTATTTTATATTGTATAAACCTCATATAGAATTTAATTGCCTATCACGCACAAGCTGTATCTACATCAGCTTCTGTGATTATTTCTGTTCATTCATAAAATATTCGTACGCATTTAAAAAAAAAATTTCTATTATTACTGAATAAACATTATTATTATTATTATTATACTGTACCCTAATACTAATTCCCTAATACTTTTACGGGATAGTAGCACATAATGAGATATTACGTGATACTATCTCGTCATAAAATTTTACAGGCTTTCACATATTAAAAACTAATAAAAACACAGTTATGCTTCAAAAGTATGAATATACATTTGTTGAAATTCAGCAGCAAAACAATAAACAAAACTTACTTATTGCCTATATTAATATTAACGGTTATATTTCCGTTCCCATGAATATGGATTCCAGGATTTTCATTAAATTAATTATTCATCAAAGAGTTTCTACTTTCTGACGCATTTCCTTTTTTTTGCTGTAGCACTTCAACAAAGTTTTCTCCATGTTGTATTATTAGAGGAGCGGGACACCCCCAAATAGTCGTTTAGAAAATGAAAA
>CAJUYI010001560.1:24939-50889 GCA_910591695.1 Galerucella pusilla
TAACAAGTAATTAGTACGTCCGTTCGCTACGGAGGTTTAATTGGAACCTGAACCTAACCTAACCAATTTGGAGGTTTTTTGGGTCACGCTTGTTTTATATAAAAATAATGCTCCCTCAAAAACAACCATATTTTATTCAATTTTTCCATATTAAATATGACAAACCTAAATTAAATGATAATTTGTCTGAAATTATTCCAAAAGGGAGACAAACGAAACTATAAAATAAATCACTCAATTTACATCCGCAAGTTCAAACAGACAAATCATAGATAGATCTGCGAAAATTGCGATGAACTTCTTTGTTCTTGTCCCAGCTGGTCTGTTTAATTTTATAAAATCGGACGTCCACTTTCCTTTAGTTTAAATAATTTCTCAAAATTTAGTTCACTTTTAGTTCTCAAATTTTGAACCATTTGCACTACAAACGTGATCAAAGGCGTGGAATAAAAAAAAAGGTAGAACGTGTCGTGGGACACACAGTAGGAACTTTAGTTCCTTTTAAGCAAAAATTTGCATATTCCTCGGTGGTCGAGTAGTAAGCAAACCACTCTCACGCGGTAGACCCGGGTTCGATTCCCAATCAGCAGAATATTCATTATTATAGATAATGGTACGGTACCCTTCATGAGGGAGTCCGACTGGCAACATCTACTTATAACAGCATCGTATATTTAAAAAGGGAAGCCGAAGCATTATACAAATTGGACATTCAAGAACTGTACGTTTACCACAAAATTAGTGGAACGGCGGCGTAGTGCTCAAACTTCGTCCTCGTGCGATATGGCCATCATATCCACACTAGTTGCACAAACTACTATTTCCATCAAAATATGCCCTTTTACATTTAAAAACAGCCTGCCAAATGTCAAATCAATTTATCCATCCATTTTAAAGTTATCGAATTAAAACATTCAAGTTTTCAAAATTTTAACACCCTGTATTTCGAAAAGTAAATGTGCTAGACCCCTTAATCCTTATATCATTTTGTCCAATTTTACGAGAGGAATCTACATGCAAACGTTGTAATTACCCTTAACGTTCGAGATGCTTATACATTTTTGCGCGAATAAATTCCGAATAAAATAATTTAAATTTTTTCGAAATGAATGAAATATCATACTTCTCGATCAGTTTAAAATATATTTTTCATTTTGGTGAAATTGTTTTTATGCTATTTATTACTTTTTGCGCGATCGATCTTTTTTGTTTATTTACAGCATCGGTTGTCAGGACGGTAGGTTGTGTTTACTGGTTTCTAAGTCTAACACGTCGGTAAGTGATTTACTTACCGACGACTTAGCCCTACATACATTTAAGTGGTCCTAAATAATATACTACTTCATTCATTACACAAAAAGGACAATGTTTATTTATATTTTTGTAATGAACAGAACCGAACAAAATAATATAAATATAATATAAAAAACAATTTCACCAAAATGCAAATTATATTTTAAACAGATCAAGAAATTTAAATGTCACTTTCGACATTTCGTTCATTTCGAAGAAATTTGAATTATTTTATTCGAAATTAAATACGATCGCTCAAAAAATGGTATAAGCATTTCGAACGTTAAGGATAATACCGGTCTCCGGCAACATCGGCCGGTAAACAACCCTTACCGTTCTTAATACTTAATAATATACTATTTCGACGTCTGAACGGTAAGTGAATCACTTACCGACGTGTTAAACTTAGAAACCAGTAAACACAACCTACCGTCCTGTCAACCGATGCTGTAAATAAACAAAAAAGATCAATCGCGCAAAAATTTATCCGAACAATTTCAAGTAGATCACCAGCACTGTGAATAGCAGCTTTGCATAGAATTTTAGTATAGCATCGGTGGTTCCGTGATAGAATGCTCGCCTTCCACGCGGACGGCCCGGGTTCGATTCCCGGCCGAAGCATAAAATCGCTGCTTCGTAAACGAGAGAGAGACTCAGGAGAGAGCACACGCACGCAAGCAAGGCTCATAACGAAGCAACGTAACATAACGTAACGTAACGGTCAGATCTTTTGCGTCGCGACCCCTGGCTGCTCAAACATAACCTGACGTGAAGAACTCAAGTTCCAAAAATTAAAGCACAAGCCCTCCAAAGAAATCAATCAAAATAATAACAATAAAAACTTATTACGTCAAAACACGGCTGATTATTCTCATTATTTCGCATCAAATGCTCTCCTTTACTCCTCTAACCCCTCTAATTATCCCTTTTCTAAGCGTGTAATAATCAGTCGATCCATCGTCGATATTAACTCGGGCTTTTCACGTAGCACATGTAAACTTCTGGCGTGTTTCTCTCACGCCGCGAAAATCATCAGCGCTCGGCAAATCTCGTCATCATTTTTAACATTGGTCAGTAGCCCAATTTTGATTTTCGCCGGGTACTTGATGCGGAATAACGTTTACACAGGTATCTTGAAAAACGGTTACACAGCGGTCTTGAAACGTTTTAGGTACCTAAATTTTATTCAACGGGAATACTATATTGTTAGATTTCTTATTCTTAGATGTACTCACAACCCATGTCAAGCAGCTAATGCCGGGACGGATACGCAGGAAGTAGGTCTCCTACCCTGCGCCCACCCACTTTGGCGCGCATGCGTGAGCGGTTGAATGATTGTAAGAGCGCCAAATTTGAATATCTTAAACGAGATCTAACAATATTATATGTGCAGTAGGTATATTTTATTATTTAAAAGTCCAACTTGAATAGGTATTCTTTTAAATTATTTTTTAATGTGAGTTTATTGACACAATGATCTAATTGAGGAGCTGCGACTGATATCTAGTGATAGATATCAAAACTTAAAAAAAAAATTGTGTCGTCCAACGTGTATTTAGTGCTGCAAACTAAAAAAAAATCGTTCGCACGTTACAAACCGTGACTTGCAGTTGTTCTTGAGTCATTTGGAACCAGATATTGAAAAATCTGTTTAAAATCATTGGATTCATCCTTCACATTACATTAGTCTTAAAACAAATGTTGATTTATATTGTAAAATTGTATTACCATTGCTAAAGTTGCATTATTTTATTAGTGCTCTCTCTGGCAAGAGAAGTCTCGTTTGGAATAAAGATTTAATTAAACTCCAGACAAGACTAATATGTTATTGAGGTTTTTCAGGTGAAAAAAAAAATTGGAGGCGCAACAAAATGACTGATTTTCAAAGTGGGCGTTAGACGAAATAAGTTTGAGAATCTCTGCTCTGGGCTATCGCAAAAAACATTTTAATACTGAATTTCCAAATTTATTAGTTGTAGATCACTTGCAAACTTGGCGCATTCAACATTTCAACCCTGTCTAGAGGTTATTTTTAGCTTACCAGCAGCACACACTGGTACCGCATTGTTTAATCGATGAAATACCTAAAAACTTTACAAAATTGAAATTCGCGCATTATACTTCATTCCAAGATACTTCGTTTTGACTTATGCCAACAAAATTGATTTAAGACCAAAACCCACCGCAGGTAGGTATTCGATTACAATAGCACAGTATCGTACTCGTTTCTTCGAGAAGCGAGAAGATTATACCTAATATTATAATTATTTTACAACTGAATTCTTTGGCTGGTAAAATAATATTTTAGACTAATTTTTTTAGTATTAAATTTTTCTATTATTTATTTGTACAGGGTTATTCATTATAAATTACCCACCTCCTGCTTTATTAGGTATATTTTTACATTTCTGGAATTGACTTTTTTCTGATTCCAAAAATATATAATATGTTACCCCTACCTTGTACCGTTTTTTAGTTATTAATTGTTTAAAAGTGTTTAGTAGTTACTATAAATATATAAAAAATATAACATTATTAAAGTAACCTATGAAAATGACAACTAATACTCATGTTTGATAATTGACTATTTTATGATAAAGTAATTAAAATGGTTTGTCCACGACTATTTGATGATTTAAACATTTCACGTCATGATTACTTACAAGATATTCAAAAATATAAATGTGAAAATCGTTCACGAAAGTTGAGAGGTGATATTCCTATTGATAGCTGGATTCAGCGCATTATCAAGGTTAAAGGTACCTATCGGAATGCTAATGTCACTGTAGCGCACTCAGTTATCAATTTGAATGAAAACGATTATGATACTGAACTAGATTCGGATGAAAGGTCAGTTGTGAATAATGTTACGAGCTCAGTGATTCAGAAGCCGGTCCTGTCGCAAACTATAAATTTTGGCGAATACCTTTCTAGAAAGGTTCTCTAACAGGTAATGTTCCAGACTGTTCTCGAAGAGTAGAAGGCGGTAAATACAAGAAAGTTCTATCTTGCGGAGGACTATATATACGCGGGTTTTCGAGTGAGTTGGGAGTTGTTCAGTACAGTGAATCGGTAAACAGTTTCAGTATACAGTGAGTGAACGGATAGTGAATATAAATAGTGTTAAAGATAAATTAGGACAATTATTATACCGAGTGTAGATAAATTAGTAGAAATTAAGTAGTGTATATATAAATTAAGTTTATTATAGTGTGTAAGTGTTTCTTCAATAAATCAATAGTAATTAGCCATAGTGAGCGTATAATTTCATCCCACGGTAAAAACAGTTCAAATAAATAAGAAAAACATAACAATAATATTGAATTCGTTCATTAGTTGTACGTAGATATATATATTTGTTTTATCCACACTATGGGAAAGTTAAATTTTACCAGCTTCACGTTTTCTACGGCTAGCCGAGAAAAAAATTTTACGTTGTCACGATAGCTGGTACCCTAATTGAAAAATAAACACCACCATTAAAGTCAGTATGAGAATAAATATTAGCAGTTGAATAAATGTCACTAATAACTGTTGTTCTTACGACCACATAGGAAAGTAACGTATATCGCACTATACAGTACCTCGGAAAGAGGTTTATATCAAACTAGCATGCGAATTACTTTCTTCACATGAGCGGAAAGTAACTTTCCGCAAATACATAATTTTTTGTTATTGGTGAACCATTTTACCTATTCAAAGCACGCTTCAGCATGTTTAAATCGAACTTTCAAACACGCGCGTTTTTTAAAGTTACCATGTCAACATCAACAACTCGAGAATCGAAGTCTAGATGACAATTTTTTTTATTATTGATCTAACAGGAGTACTTTGTAACGTCAAAATAATATATTTAACAATTTCAATTTTATAAATGAAAATGGAAAGTACGTTTGTTATTGTACTTGGTTGGTATTGTTTGAGATATTATTATATTATATAAAAAATGTTGTTCGATCTAGAGCAGATCTTGTCGAGCTATGTTGTAAACTATGTTCAGTTGCGATAGATACATACGATTTTGTTGTAGTAAAAATGTCATGAAAATTTTAGTTCTTAATCTATTTGGAATAAAATACTCTAATCTAGTCCAAAAGTTATTCCAGCCCAGTTGGTATATTTTCTCCGTCTCGTGGTTCACGATCAGACATACTGTTGCACTGGGTGTAGAAGGGAAGCAAAATAATTAATTTTTTAACTGTCTTGTTGACGCTTAAAAATATTTATCTGAACGTATTGCAGTTCACAAATGTAACTTTGATACCTTCCACAGTTTTCCAAATAACCTGTATGGTTAGGTTAGGTTTGTGGAGAGTGGGTCTATAAGGCCCTCCACTGCAGCTCGCAAGAGTCTATTGTGGCTCACACCTATTTAAATTTCAACAAACAAATTCAGCTTCTCAAGCTGATTAGTATAGTGCCTATGGATATGGCGAGAGATAGAGATCCTGCCAAACATCAAAGTACCTATTTCGAGCACATATCTTCCAGACAAAGACAGCAAGTCGGATTTTCCGACAGTCCAAGTCTCAGCGTATGATGATTCAGACGACAGTGACCTGTTAAAAAGCCCGTTAAAGACAGTTGGTTATGCCTAACATTTATTTGGATACATTTCCGAAGGATGTATAAAAGCCTTTGAATGAACCAATCCTGATATATTGTGCCGGAAGTCTAAAGCTCCTCTTGCTGTCAAGGTATTTAGTGTTTGTTTGGAGAAACTTATTGCGACGCAAATTGTAGGTCCTGGTCCGATAAAGACACAAGCGGCACCCTCTCTTGCAAAAAAGTCCTTGCCTTCTCATTTCCCTCCATGCCATAATGGATCCAGACCAGCGATACTCTATTGAGAAGACTCTTTTTTGGTGAAACCGACCTAGATTGGCTGCAATGCTCATACACCACAAAAAAATTAACCTATGAGAAGGTATTGTGAGAAATACAATTATTTATCATTGGTATAATTTTTTTGGAAGAAAATTCATTGTAATTATTTATATCTGATGTTTTCCTGATGTACAAATCGTGATCACTTTAGACCGCAGGATATGCCGCACCGCCACATTTTGCTATGGTTCTGCGCCTGTTTTTAGACAATACATCATCGATCGATCGGGAGGAGAGAAACAATGGAATAGCCCGCTGAATAACCGGATCTTATTCCATTAGACTTATGGAGATAATTTAAAATTTAAAGTCTATAATACAGACCTGATCATAGCAGTGACCTAAAAGGCCCGAATAGGACAGAAAATGCAGATTGTAAAGCACCTATGCTAGAAAATATTGAGACGACTAGTCATTGTTGAGTGGTCAATGGAGAATATTTTGGATAAACCCTGAAAATTTTCTTTCGGGTTGTTTGGATGGAGTAGACGTGAATCATAGATTGTTATAGATTACTTTTGCATTTTTGTCCACCCTGTACCAATTTAAATATTTTTTGAACCATACACATAGATTCAAAAACACCAAATCCTTTTATTTTGTTTTTTTTTTCTGATCTCGGAAATATTCCAGGCGTTATTAAAAATATGGTAAATACGCCAGAACGTTGCGTACCAGTCAAATTTAAAAATTGTGAAAATTTCACGATTTCAAAAATAAAATTTACTAGGTTTTAGCTTGAACAAATTCAGAAAGGCAATTAGCGCTATCGCTTGAAAAGCCATATGCCTATCATTGAGAAAATCAGGGGAATTCTGGCAGAAAGCCATAACATTAATGTGAGTTTTGTCGATTTTTGTCTACAAGACTGCAAAAACATGAATTCTAGCAAGGTAAACTATTTACTCGTGAAGAAATGAGAGTCTTGGTTGGTTTTTATATATAACAGGTTGATAATTATATTTAATGATAGAATTTAATGAGTTCGAAGTTATAAAAATTTTTTTTATGAAGTTTGGCATTTTTTTAATATACGTACCTACATTAGTAGTTTGAATTAGAGATAAAAACATGGACTTACATCAATTTAAATTAACTTTACTACTCACCGACATTATTACAGTTGAAATTGTTCAGGAGCGCAGCGGCATTCGACAGCCGTGTCCTCTGTAATATCCAGAACATGCTGACAGGACGAAGGACAAAGAGCTACTGTTAGTGACGGCGTGAGAGAAATCATTTCTCTTTGAAGCCGGCGCTTTTCAGCATGGTTAGTGGCTGCGAATTTTCAAATATTATGTTCCTTCCAATGTGAATATTACACACGGAGCGCTTTTCTTAGAATGTTCTGTACAAATTATGCGAAGTATGTAGCGATAAATTGAAGAATATTTATTTTTCGTCATAGCTGGCAAATATTTTTTTTCGTGCTCTTTGATTCTCTTGATAATTTTTGAAGTGAAAATTTCTGTAGCCGAGTTGAGCAGGGATACAAAGCAATTTATATCGCAGAATAATAATAATTCTAACGCTTTATAATTTTTGAAAAACATTTTTCAAAGAAACGCCGTTCCCGGGCCACAGGCACCGACGGATATTGAATTGCACTCCAAAGTCAAACTGGGTTGGCATATCTACAAAATATTTAACACCAACCATTCTGGTTTGCAATTAGAAGGGACAACATAACTTGTAGACCGGTCTCGGCGTATTTGCGCCTGATCAGTACAAGGTATATGTTCTCCGTCCGCGAGCTCAAAGCCTAATCACATACTGACGAATACACCAAAATCACAATCTATGCATGTCTTGAAGTTAGCATAAAAGTTGTGACAGTAGCGACATTTTCATCTCCAACAGCAAACCAAAATTCGAAATATCTGACAACAAGTCACGTGGACTAGAAACAATAAAGTATTATTACAGTGTTCTGTAATATTGTCGTATTCAATAAAGCGCGTTAGAAAATGCCAATAGATATCACAGAATAATCATTATTCTAACGCTTCATAAGTTTTGAAAACAAACAGCGTGACTTTAGGTATATTTAAGTGGTTTTGTATATTATCCAGTCGTCTCGTGTGCTTTTTAGTGGAATTGAGGGCTTTTGAGTGATTTCGAACTCCGTTATCCGGCTCGGAGTGTTATTACATGAAATTGTGTATTATTGGATAAAATTGGGTGACCTAGTTAATGTATTCCCTGTCCCATAATGAAACACCCTGTATTATTCAAAAAAATCCAATCAAAAGCATACAAACTAGATTTGGTAAAACTTGAAATCTTTGTAAATGTCCTACATCTTCCAACGACAAACATATACCTAGAGCTTTCAAAAGCACGTGGAATATCAATGGAACTAAGATCGTCACGTTTTTTTCACTTAAATAGATAGCTGGTATTATACTTGAGAATATATTTTCGATCGCTCATGTATACTCTTCTCTCAAACAAGCTTATTGTAGATCGAATACCATCAGATATATTTGTTCTTAATTTCATGTTTGTTTTTCTTTTATTTCATTTACCTCCATGTTCTAACTCATGATAATAGGTTCGACTTTATTGAAAAAGTTTTCTTTACCTTCAAAAAAAATAGCAAACACCCACATTTGAATTAAACTTTGATTTTATTATTGTTTGACGAAGAGTTCGAAAAACAAACCTTGATATGAGAGTATCTGCCCAACGACAAGTTTAAAGTAAACAAATAGGAGTTTGAATTTTTTATAACAGTTGATTGCGCCGGGAAAAAAGTTTCGGAAGGGCTGAAACAATCAAAGATAATTTTGGGGAACTTCAACCAAGTGAGAACGAATGCTTGATTGAGTTAGACTGCTCTACTGATGTAGAAAGAAGAATGTAGTTTCTGTGAGATGGAAGAAAAAAGCCTCCATCCACATACATGAATTTATAATTAGTACAGAATTAGCTGAAATGAATCCTGTAGTGATCCCATATTTCCTTCAAAAAGTAGGTATAAATGAGTTACTAGACATAGTATGTATCTCCTCTAGAATTTAGAAGCTATTAAACGGTATTCGCTAACTAGATTTCCGGTAAAATCTTGAAGGATTCCTTCAAAATAGTTCTATTATTTTTGAAAGGATGTTAAAATGTACCTTTATACAGTGCTATTCAAAAGTCCCCTCCCCCCTCGTATCATTTGAACGGCTACACTTCCATTAATAAAATTTGGAGGGTGGAAATAAAGTGTTGTAAACTTCTCTACGAATGGTGACAGGTGACGTAATAGTAATAGATGACGTCACAGTGCCACTCTGGCCAATAATTTTAAATAGGACTCTAGGGCAAGTGATATCTCGTTTGAAAGGCATTGACATTGGCTACATAGCCATATTAATTTTGTTTGGGTTTAAACTAATTTTGACGGATGAATTAAATAAATACCAAAATTATTATTTCACATTTGAATATTGAAGATTTTTCAGTCCGCCTCTGGTTAGTTGTCAAAAAAGTTGCCGTTTTTGATTTAATAGTATTTGTTGCTTTGCAAAGTTTTTCTAAATAGGTAGCTTAAATATTTAATTTTATTATTGTTTAACGAGACGTTTAAGAGTTTACATAAGCAAAATGGTACGTACTCAAGCCGACAAAGTAGCGATCTTAATAATTGGTGAATCTAGAAAGAATCTCCATGAAGCGGAACGTTTATTTAATGAGAGATACCCAGATCGCCCTATCTCGAGAACTTATTTGAGGGAGCTTCTTCACAAGTTTGAAGCAACAGGTAGTGTTCAAGATGTCAAACGATCTGGTCGACCAACTTTTAGTGATGATAAAAAAATTGATATAGTTGCTGAAATGGTAGTAAACCCTACTTCCTCTTCAAGTAAAGTTACTTCTATCTATGAAATAAGTAAAAGTACAGTAGGTACAAAGAGTGTTGGCTAAAAATAAATTTCATCCATACAAGTTAAAAATGGTGCAACACCTTTCGGATGACGAACCCGACAGAAGACTCGAATTCTATGAATGTATGACGAATAAAATTGGTCAAAACCCACATTACACAGAAACAATTTGTTTTAGTGACGAAAGTTCTTTTTGCCTCAATGGAAATGTGAATACACAAAATGTAAGGTATTGGAGTGACACAACTATTACTAATTTATATGTGCTCCAACAGGGCACATACACATTAGACTGAGATATTTAAATAAAATAAGGGGAACCGAGTTATTATAGACGTCTCACTCGCTCTGAAACGCATTCATACTGCCGGCTGATAATTTTCATGTTTAGGGCTGTTCGGTCATTACAAATGTTCTGACTAACGAAATATAGCTTGGTGATAGTTGCCTTGATATTTGAAAGCAAGCGATGTAAAAAAGAATAAAGTTTATTTATTTTTTGTGGAGCATAAAAACGTCTGACAAAAGTTTTGGTCTATGGAAAGTGTCTGAAACTTATGATACAACTTTTGAATATTACTCCACAAAACATATATAAAAATCAGACATTCAAATTTAAGTAAAGTAACTCTTATTTTTAGTTACCTTTCTCACCTGATACCTGCCCAGGTGCCCTTAGGATAGCTCCACAAACACACAGGTATTCAAAGCACATGAGCTGCTACTGAGAACCTAACATTTCATCTATTTAAAAATAAGTTATGTCTTATCGCTCTGAGATTTTACTCTATTATGAACCTTCGATAGTATTTGCAAAGCCCAAGAAAACTTCTGATTTGATGTTTTTAGGTTGGTTGCGGCCATTGCTTAATGGGAGCAATTTTCTCTGGATCCAGTCTACATTGCTCACAATATGTCTCAGTTAGTTGACTCGGTTTTGGAAAATCTGACATTTCTTCGGGTTCAACATGAGAAGGGCAGCTTGAAGTCGTTTGAATACGTCTTCCAAATTCTTCCCCAATACTACTATGTCGTCCAAATAAACCAGACATGTTTTCCAAAATATAAAACCCCCTCAAGATATTTTCCATGAGTCTTTCAAGTGTCACGGGCGCATTACAGATTTCGAATGGCATGACGGTGAACTGCCATGATCCAAATCCAGTGGGAAGAGCAGTTTTCTCTTCGTCTTTTGGATCCATTTCTACTTCAGGTCCAAGGTGGAAAACAGTTTGCTGCCGGCCTTAGTATCTAGCGTATGATCGATTCGAGGCAGAGGTTAGGTGTCTTTCTTCGTCACATTGTTCAGCTGGCGATAGTCTGGTAGTACCATTCTTTTTCCTGACGAGCACTACTAGAGACACAGATGGTTTAATTATTACTTTTCCTTCCTCCATCTCTCGAATTATTCTTTTAGCTTCCTCTCTCTCCGCTCGTGGTAGTCTTCGAGCTAATTGGCTTAGCATCATTAGTATCGATTTTGTGTTTGACGGCTGATGGTCTACCAGTATTCCTTCCTTTTTGTGTGAATAGGTATTGATACCGCAAGAGAAATTCTCACATTTTCCTATTCTCAGCTCAATTTAAAGATTGGGCATCTATTGACATCTGTTCGAATCTGCCATTAGAATTGTCAGTTGTTGTTGTTTGACGAACTATAGACGTCACCGGTACGCAGGATCCAATTCTGGCTTCCTTCTAGATAGTAATTGGGAAATCGTCCACGTTTATGACACGTAATGGATGCTCCTTCGCTGACGCAACCAATTCTTCGCCCAATCAGTACTACCCTACCAACCTTTTTCGTTGTGGTACCATGGCTCCATCATAACCGGTGTCCCTTCTTCCATGATGGCCTGTAGCCGCTTTACGATCACATTTTCGCTTCGTGCAGGTTGAACGGTATCTTCCTGTACAGCTGCCAATACCGTGCTGCATTCGTATGGATAAAGGAATATCTCTTCGAAGCCTACTATAGTGGTTCTGTTCCTTAAGTCTAACTGGAAACTATGTGAATTCATTACGTCCATTCCCAGAATCACCTCTTCTTCATTGTCAGCTACGAGTATCGTGAATGCGTGAACTTTTCTGCACCAATTCCCAATTGGATTTGTGTCTCTCCGTGAACATTGGCACTCTCACCTGTTGCGGTCCAGAGTCGCAGCCTCGTTGGCAGAAGCTTGGTAGATTTTATTATCTCTGGTCGTATACGTTATCTGAGAGATGCTAACAGTATAAGAGGGTCTTTGGGACAATCCTGGGTCGCTGCTGCCCCACTTAGCTGACCTGTTCTAGTTTCCCTGTGGCTGGAGTTCTTGGTTTGATGGAGGCCTAGGGCGGTTACACGAACTGCGTTTATGCCCTAGCTCACCACAATTCCAGCATCTAATCTTCTTCGGCTTTTGGTCTACCATGCTTTTCATCAAGCCTACGATCTGATCAAGTCTATCTACGTCACTCTCTTCTTGAATGGTCCTAACTATGTCATATCCTGAAGCCTTCGTGGCTTCTCTATTTTAAAAAGCATCAGTTAATGCATCGTCTAATGTTTTGCATGGGCCAAATGAAGCGTCCTCTGCATTTCAGGGTCACGTGTCACGTAAGCAATCAATAAAGGCCTGGATGCCCAGTAATTCCACCATGTTTTCTGATGCTGATGGATAAGCAAATCGAACTAGTCGTGCGATATCCACTTGATACTCTTGAAGAGTTTCGTCACGCTATTGCCTTCGGTTCTTCAGCTGGGATTGGTAACAGTTTTCTAGATGTTCGTGACCATATCAACTAATTCACTCTTCTTTCCGATCGTTTCCAGCTCGCGATTTTCTAATTCTGCTTTTAGTTCCGTCACTACTCAGTCACTTAGTTGCTCGAACTTTACAACGGTGGTTTTAGAAATAGTTTCCAAACAATGATGATTGCAAAAATCAAAGGTTGCGCTACGCACCTTTTACCTCTAAAATCACAATTAAGAATGATCGTTCCGCAAACCTGAGGTACTGCATAATATCGTCTTTAGATCGCTACAAATAAGTTCCTAGTCCGAGTAGACAGATTCCACTAATTGAATACCTCTTCAAGGTGGATTGGAGGTATCTTAATTGAATATTTAGTTCTGAAGTTAATATATACAGACTGTCGCATAATATTTTGTACGAGTTTTCTTGTGAAAACGAGGTAACAAATCGATGATAATAATACAAAATGTAGTATCAAACATGATTATAACAAATATAAAAATGTAAATTTATTAATAAAATGTGCTAATTAAAAATGAACCGTTACATGGTTGGCTTAATTGAATCAATCCCGAATCCACAAACTTGCCACTACGTTTTTTTTTAATTAAAAGGTTGTACTGAAATAGAAGCAATACAATTATAAACTAATCCTGGAGTAGGTCGTTGCTTTTTAAAGGTGAAGGTTTTCCCTTCATCAATAATAATTTGACGCTTCCTCTCGTTTTCTGCCATTGGGCGATGCTTGGCTAGTATCCTAAAATGATGACTGGCAGATTATCAAGTTCTACTCAAGCAAATTATGAAAAGTGATACACATTTTTAGTAAAGAGGGTATACAAAAACTTACGTGAATATTGAAACCATTTTCAAGAAACAAAAAATAATTGTTTAGCAAATATTCAAGTAACAAAAGGTTAGGCATTTTTCTACTTAAATTGTGAACCAATTTTTATTTCCAAGACTTCTAAAGAAAGAATTTGTCAAATCGGTGCTCAGATATTTTTATATATGTTCGGAAGAACTTATTTGTTCATGTGTGATGCCTTTTGGCTGAAATATTATTTATTAATTATTTAAATTATTATTATGGTATTATTATGAATAAAGACATAAATTCCCTTGAAGCTAATTTCTATAAAGCATGAATCGTTGACCAATACGAAAGAGAAAGGTCTCACGTAGGATGTCAAGTTCAGAGCGTGAAACAAACATAAACAGAATTGTTTTATATTTACAAAAACGCTGAACTTGACTCGTCGTATAAATATGTTAACGAAAGTGTTTTAACATTCATTCTAATTCATTCTAAAGTATTCTATTCATCGTAATCATTTTAATTAATATTCTAATTAGTACTAGTAATAAGTGGGTTAATGTATAACAGTAAAGTAAGGTAATAAAGAGAACATGACCCAGTGATTCCAGTAGTTGTTTTTCATTCCTGTGAGATGACACACCAAGTGACCAGCAACACCACCTAGTCAGAGGCCCTTCCAAACTTCCAATGCACCAAGTATCCATAGTAGGATACATACATTACATGGCGACCCTGCAAACAATTGGAATTCTGTTAAAATGGGTGGTAAGTCAACGAAGCAAGAGGCCCAGGAAATGGTGTGGTCAACAGCAATTTCATAGTCCAGGAAGAAATCAAAGCAGATCCGGAGATGAAGGCCCTTATTTATATCATTGTGGTTTTGGTACTACAATTAGGATGGTCCACATATAAGAACTATAGAAGACAACTGAAGAGGAACATGAGAAGAAATCTACACTGAATCTTTAGGATGGTGAGAATTTTTTTTGTAAACTTTAAGGATATATTCTGTTTTGTCGTTGTTGCGTTAGTATTTGATATATATTTTTTTTTAATTTTCCTTTTATTGAGAATGAATCATTGATTTTAAATGTCCTCGAGTGATGGAAATGCAGTAACGTGGGAAGAATTTGAGATTAGATTGAATTTAATTCTAGAAGATATACGTAAGAATAGTAAGCGAGTGTTAAAAAAGGAGGTTCCTAAAAGTTCAGAAAGTCATATAGATATAATAAATAAGTTGTGTGATTCATTTAATAATGTCTCTAAGTTAATAAATAAGAATTGGTATAAATTAGACGAGGATCAGCAGAATACATGCATTTTATATTTTGACAAAATCAGAGATAAGGTA
Source organism: Galerucella pusilla (assembly GCA_910591695.1). Classification (NCBI taxonomy): domain Eukaryota; kingdom Metazoa; phylum Arthropoda; class Insecta; order Coleoptera; family Chrysomelidae; genus Galerucella; species Galerucella pusilla. The sequence goes on from CAJUYI010001560.1 coordinate 39,907, forward strand.
GAGAAAGCATTTCAAGTGTTAGATTGTCGGTATAAAGTTCCGTCTCAATTAATTACGAGTAATAATTTAATTAATAAAGAGGTATTAGAAGCAACAAGCAAAGATAAAATGGCATTAAGTATGAATGATTTTTTCAATTTAGCTGGTAAGATATTACCAAACGAGTTTAATGGAGATACAAGCAAACTACAGTCTTTTGTAGATTCGGTTAGCTTACTTCAAGTATACGCAGCAGAGCATGAGAGAAATGCTGTGTTATTCGTGAAAACAAGACTGACTGGAAAAGCCAGGGTTTTGATTACTACTGAGAACTCTCTGAGAGAAATAGTCGATACACTTAAGAAAGGACTCAGAGGAGACAGCACTAGTTTGATAAGTGCTAAACTAAGGCAAAATAATAAAGATCTCGTCGGATATGCTTCCGAAATGGAGAAACTGACCGAAAGTTTACAAGCCGCGTATTTGGCAGAAGGAATGCCAGTACACTTAGCAACAAAGTATACTACAGAAGCAGCAGTAAAATCATTGTTAGACAACGCAGCTTCAGAACGGATAAAAACCGTTATAGCAGCTGGAAATTTTACTACACCACAAGAGGTGATGACTAAACTGGTTTCCATCAATGTGGGAAACAATCAGTCAACAGAGAGTGTTCTGCATTATAAGGCAGATAGGAATAAGTTTTGGTCGGGAAATAGGTATTTTCCTCAGCGAAGAAATTCTTATGCTAATCATAATGGAGAAAATAACTTTCATAGGAAAGGTAACTATGACAATAATAGGAGATTTCAGGAGAATCAAGGAGAAAGGAGATTCAAGGGATATAAAGGTAGTTCAAACGAGTATAGAGAAAGACCTACCAATAGGTTCAACAATAATTATAGGAATGTAAGAATGTGTGAAAGTGAAGAAAGTAGAGAGGAAGACGAACAAAAAGAATTGGGGTTTTGAAAAAGAAAGGTGAAAAATCCAAAATTTTAAACAACTTGCTTAACAATAATCGTTATATTTATAACTTTGATTTAACTCTTTCAAACTTTGTGCAAATTAAAACTGACATATCGGATAATATAGATACTTTTATATTAGATACAGGTGCAGATATATCGTTATTAAAAATTTCAGATAATTTTCCACATCACTTAATAAAAACAACACAAATCTTAAACATTAAAGGAATAACTCAGGGAGAAATTAAAACCTTGGGTACAATAGAAACTTTTCTATTTGTCAAGGGTGTAGCATTTAGACATTGTTTTCATGTAGTAGAAGAGGAATTTCCTATACCTAAGAATGGAATTCTAGGTAGGGATTTCATAAGAAATTATAATTGTATTTTAGACTATTCAGAATTAAAATTATACATAGATTGCAAATCCAGGAATAGAGTAACATTAGAAATTTTTGATAATCCTGAATATGATACTATAGCAATACCGCCTAGATGTGAAGTCTATCGGTTGGTAGAAAGTTTCAAAAATTTAAGACAGGATAAAGTTGTCGAGCAACAAGAATTATTACCAGGAATATTTATAGCAAGATCTATTATATCAAAAACTAATCCTTATGTCAGAATTTTAAATACAAATTATGGAAGCAAGTCGATAAATACAAATAACATTAAAATATAGGATTTAAATTTATTTCATGTATATGCTGTGACGAATGAAAGTAAGAATAGGATGAAAGAATTAAGAAAAACATTGAATTTAGAGGTACCAGAATACGTTAGGGATAAGCTAATAAATCTTTGTGAGAATTTTTCAGATATTTTTGCTTCAAAAAATGACATTTTAACGCATAATAATTTTTATGAGCAAAAGCTATTGGTAAAGGATGATACTCCAGTATATATTAAAAATTATCGCACGCCACATTCTCAATCTTCAGAACTTAACGATCAGGTCCAAAAGTTATTAGATCAAGGTATAATTGAATCTTCAATCTCAGATTATAACAGTCCAGTTTTACTTGTTCCCAAAAAGGCAATCAATGGAGAGAAATCTTGGAGACTTTGCATAGATTTCAGGCAATTAAATAAGAAAATAGTCACAGATAAATTTCCATTACCTAGAATAGATTCGATCTTAGATCAGCTAGGGAGGTCGAAATGGTTTTCAGTCATAGATCTTATGTCAGGTTTTCATCAAATTCCCTTAGAACCGTCTTCAAGGAAATATACATCTTTTAGCACAGAAAAAGGTTCCTTTCAGTATACAAGATTACCATTTGGTTTAAATATAAGTCCAAATAGTTTTTCAAGGATGATGTCTATAGCATTTTCAGGATTAACTCCAGAAAAAGCATTTCTTTATATGGATGATATAGTTGTAATAGGGATGTCAGAAAATCATCATTTAAGTAATCTCGAAAGGGTGTTTAGCACATGTCGGAAATTCAACCTTAAATTAAATCCACAAAAATGTCAATTCTTCAGACGAGAAGTAACATATTTAGGACACAATTTGTCTAGTGAAGGGGTTCTACCCGACAAGGCAAAATATTCAGTCATTGAGCAATATCCAGTTCCCAAAAATTCAGAAGAATCTAAAAGGTTCGTAGCATTCTGTAACTATTACAGACGTTTCATTCCCAATTTCGCTGAAATATGCATACCTCTCAATAAATTATCTAGGAAAAATGTAAAATTCGAGTGATCAGAAGACTGCGAAAAATCATTCCAAATACTAAAATCGGCATTAATTCAGCCGCCTATTCTGAAATATCCAGATTTCAATAAAAAATTTATATTGACAACAGATGCTTCAAATATTGCGTGTTCTGCAATACTTAGCCAGGAATACGAAGGTATAGATCTACCTATAGCTTATGCATCGCGAAGTTTTAAGAAAAGCGAATTAAATAAACCTATAATCATGAAAGAATTAATCATTTCAAGTGTTATTTATATGGCTCTCCACATTTTATTGTGAAAACGGATCATAAGCCGTTAACACATCTTTTTTCGATGACAGAACCAACTTCGAAACTTACAAGAATTAGACTAGACCTAGAAGAATACAACTTCGAAATACAATATTTGAAAGGAAATTCAAATTTTGCGGACAGCATTTCAAGGATATCCGTGAATGAATTAAAAGACTTGTACATTGACAATGCTCACGTTTTAGCAATAACGAGGTCAAAAACTCGTCAGAATAAAGCTCAGCCTACAAGAGAAGATAGAATAGTTTCCACAGAAATAAAGAAAGATATTCGCAACCCAGCAGTATATAAAGTACTAAATAATTTAGAGGCGCATAAATTACCAATTCTGCAATTTGAAAATAACCGTGTTTCGTTAAGGATGAACATACGGATCAAAAACAGGATGAAATTTAGCCAAGCCTTATTTAATACCGATATAATTAACTTTGATTTAGGTCAAACGTTAGTTCAGCTTGATAAGCTAGCGGTAAAAAATGGAATAAAAAGGATGAAAATTTATATGAATGATATTATTTTCGCACAGTGCACTGTAAAAGAGTTTATGGAAAAAGGAAGCAATACGTTAAGAAACGTACAAATATGTATTTGCGATATACCTGAGATGGTGGAAGAAGAAAAAGAAAAGCAACAGATTTTAGAAACTTATCATAATGATCCTTTATTTGGAGGTCATGTAGGAAATAACAGGCTATTGAAAAAATTGAGAGCGAATTTTAGATGGAAAAACATGGAAAAAGAGGTGAGAAAATATATTAAGCAATGTCACAAGTGCCAAGTCAATAAAGCGAAAAATAATCACAAAGAAGAATTTGTATTAACGGATACAGCAGCAAAACCATGGGATATAACATATATAGATACGGCCGGTCCTTTTCCACAAAGTGAAAATGGTAACCGTTATTGCATCACAATGTTATGTGAATTAACGAAATATGCAGTAATAATTCCAGTTAAAAACAAAGAAGCGAACACGATAGCTCGTGGAATTTTTGAAAATTTCATACCAAATTACGGTCTGATGAAACAGATTAGGACAGATTTAGGCACAGAATATAAAAATGAAATATTCAATGCTTTAACTAAAATGTTAAATATTAGTCATAATTATTCAACAGCATATCATCATCAATCTATAGGAGGTTGTGAGAAATTACATAGAACGCTTAATGAGTATGTGAGACATTTTATAAATGAAAGTAAGGATGACTGGGATGAATGGTGCAAATTATTTGCTTATTGTTATAATACGACTCCAAGCTCTTATCATGGTTATACGCCATTTGAATTATTGTTCGGGAGACGTGCTAACTTACCCGAGAATCACACGAATGACATTGAGCCATGCTATAATATTGATGAATATCAGAATGAGTTAAAATATAAACTGCAGGTAGCTCATCAGAGAGCAGAGAAATATTTAACCAAATATAAACTTAGTAGACAAAGTCAAAATAGTAAGGTAGCTAATCCAGTTGATTTTAAAATAAGGGATTCAGTTTTAGTAAAGAGGGAAAATAGAACCAAATTCGAATCTCAATATATAGGTCCATTTACAGTCACAGAGGTGAGTGAGGTTAACTGTAAAGTCAAATTAGAATCAGGTGTGATAAAAGAAATACACAAAAACAGAATCCATCCTTATTGTAAAATGACTTAAAATTTTGTAGGTAGTGTCAGAAGTGCGGTTGTGTTTACAAACAATTACGAATAGGTCACAACAAACAAGTAGTGATAGTAAATAAAAACATTAAGTGATTATAAATAAACAAGACAAACAATTAAGTTATCGTAAACAATTTTAATGACAATGGACATACATTAGATTATAAATATATGTTACCATAGGTTAATGACATTATTTAATAATCATCTATCATCTATTTTTAGGATAATTGTAAATTTATTTCATTGGGGGAAAGGAAGCTCAACGGAATTTATTCTTTTTGTAAAAGGGGAAGGTGTGATGCCTTTTGGCTGAAATATTATTTATTAATTATTTAAATTATTATTATGGTATTATTATGAATAAAGACATAAATTCCCTTGAAGCTAATTTCTATAAAGCATGATTCGTTGACCAATACGAAAGAGAAAGGTCTCACGTAGGATGTCAAGTTCAGAGCGTGAAACAAACATAAACAGAATTGTTTTATATTTACAAAAACGTTGAACTTGACTCGTCGTATAAATATGTTAGCGAAAGTGTTTTAACATTCATTCTAAAGTATTCTATTCATCGTAATTATTTTAATTAATATTCTAATTAGTACTAGTAATAAGTGGGTTAATGTATAATAGTAAAGTAAGGTAATAAAGAGAACATGACCCAGTGATTCCAGTAGTTGTTTTTTATTCCTGTGAGATGACACACCAAGTGACCAGCAACACCACCTAGTCAGAGGCCCTTCCAAACTTCTAATGCACCAAGTATCCATAGTAGGATACATACATTACACATAGTAAGGCTAACCTTGGCTAACCATAATAGAGTAACTCTCAAGTGGGTATTGTATGAAAGCTAGAGTCTGAAATTGCATTCAATACTTATGAACCAGTGTCATCAGTCCTACTGGAGACACGTCCCAAAACAGCTGCACAGCAAACTCCTGTTCAAAAATCCCTAGGTGACGCTGGCTAATACAATATTAAACAGAAGTAGCCAGATAAGATTCAATGGAAGGGAGGATCAAACATAGCTCAAAAACGGAGCTTTTTATTTCTAATACAACAGTGTATCACAATAGAGGTACTCATTAGTCAAGTGGATAATTATACCAAATTTTCAATTTATTGTTTATTTGCTTTATCTCATTGGAGATATAGACTCCTAGGACTAGGACTAGAGCATCCAAGGGAAAATTCTCCCAAAAAGAACCTGGTGAAAAGATTATTAAGCCTGATGAGGGCTACTATGTTTTCTCTCAATTGTTTTTGAGCTGTGTGGTAGCTTGCATATTGTCTTGGTGAAGGATGGGATTTGGTTTTTCTAAACTTAGCAATTACATCCGACAAAACAAATCGATCTGTACCAATCAGCAGTAGATTCGGAACAGGATAGTTCGAATAGGCTCCACAAAGCTCATTGAAAGCATTTGTATGAAATTTCATGTCTCTTATGTTTGTTGCGAGGTCCTTCATAAGTTGAATAGGTTAAATTCCTGGAATTTCTTCAACATCAGATGGCGTACCTACATACAAGATCTTCACTATCACTTTCTTATTCCACTTTGGAGTTTTTCCGATTCAAAAACTCTCATCTTATTGACAAAACGACAGTTAAATTCAATTATTTGTTATATCCATAGATATGCAAATGGGGTGGCAGGTATCAATATTTATTTTTCCGTGCCAAATTAATTGCATCACTTTATTTATACATTCATTTGGATAAAAAACAATCGAATAAAAAATATCGTATGTAATATGGGCAAAAAATGTGTTTTCGGACTATGTGGTTTATTACATAATATACCTACTATTATTGTATGACATTACAACAACACTGTACAGTCTACTAGAAATGGGATGCAATGAAGTGCACGCTCCAGGAATGGTTTTTTACTTATTTCGGAAATGTTTGGTGTTACTTTTTTTGTGATATTGTTTTTGTTATCAAAATATGTCTAGATGAGTTTTGTGTTTTTTGAACTTTAGTTCTTTACGTTAGGTTCGAGCGAAGCGACAGGGGGTAATTCGCAAAGGATCTGACCGTAAAGTTACGTTATGTTACGTTGCTGCGTTATGTGCCTTGAGCCTCTCTCTCTCTCTCGATTACGAAGCAGCGATTCATATGCTTCGGCCGGGAATCGAACCCGGGCTGCCCGCGTGGCAGGCGAGCATTCTACCACTGAACCACCGATGCTACATTAAAATTCTATGCAAAGCTGGTATTCGAAGTGCTGGTGATATACTTGAACTTATTCGGATAAATTTTTTACTATTATTTCTATAATTTTTTGCAAGATTGATCTTTTTTAGAGCTTTAGTTCTTTACGTTAGGTTGGAGCGCCGGGGGTCGCGGCGCATAAGATCTGACCGTTACGTTGCTGCGTTATGTGCCTGCGTTATGTGTTAACGAAGCAGCGATTCATAGGCTAGAGAAAACTGTAATGCCGTCATATATCGATGTCTCGGGTTAAACTTTTACACAAAGGTTGATAATATAATAGTATAATAATCGATTGTTGATAATCGATTAGGAGATATACCTTACAGTTACGCACGTCCGTTTTAAACTAAAAAAAATGCTAGAAAGATTTTAAATTAATCGATAGATTGAAGAAAAAACCGAGGACAGAATTTTGTAACGAAATAATTCATCTACTGCTCTACAACTACAACTTAATGATAATCAATCAATCAATGATAATCAATTGATAATAATCGATTGGAATCAATCGACTTTTAATCGATTGGAAATATTCGAATATTCATCCATTATATACAATCGGTTATTAATCGATTGTTGATGAAGGATTGATGATAATTGAGGTTAATCGATTATTGATAATCGATTGCTGATAATCGATTATTGATAATCGACCATTTAATCTATTGTTGATAATTGATTATTTAATCGATCGTTGATCGATCAAAAATCATCGATTATGAATCAATTGATAATAATCGATTGTTGATCGATTAGAAATAATCGATTATATATGGATTGTTAAATGAAGTTTCATACAGAGTAAAATGAATTTTTATATTAATATATGTGAATTTATTTATTGATTCAAAAAATTTGATTGCTGCTTAAAAGGAACTAAAGTTCTTACCGTGTGTCCCGTGACACGTTCTTCAATTTTTTTCATAGAGATACTACAGATAGAGGTAACAAGCCAGCTCGGAGCCCGTCAGCATGTTAAAGAGAGATAGAAAGTAGAAGGTTCAGGCTACCCTTCTCTAATTGGTCGCGTTCATCACCAGGGCCTATTTTTCACCTGGTCGGGCCCTAAGGCCCAAGAAAAAACTCGGGCCCTCTTTTCCAATAAAATTCAAAAATTCTCTTGTTAGTTTGGGTTAAAAAATAAAACAATTATTATTATTTTTTTAATAATTTAAAAAAATAAATAAACGGGTGATTCTACCAGCAACGTCAGGTTTGACGAAAATAATTTTAGTTTTTTCTACATTTGAAAATAACACATATTATGTAGTTAAATGATAAAACCAGAAGAGATGAATAGTGCTAGATAAATGGCCCAAATAAATATAAAATATTTTTCACATTATTCATAATTTTTGCTGGGACAAAGCCACGGAGCTGAGATTTAATGGATTTTATCATACATTTTCAGTACATTGTGACAAAATTATTTATCATGTGATGGGTATATGTGCAAATATTTAACTATACCACAAACATAAAAAACATTTCTCTCACAGTTTTCCATTTTTCATATTTTGCAATGTCGTTTTTTTTTTAAATTCAAATATTCCAATTTCTTTGTAGTTACAATTGTTACATTTTCGTTTCAAACATTTATTATTGGTATGATTATCACAAGTTAAGCGAGAACGTAACTCTATATCAGCCCCATAGTTGAATCTCAGCTCCTTTTCCACAAAATGGTAACGGAGCTGAGATTTTTCAACATTTATTGCTGATTTCACTTTCAATTTTGAAATTGGGATTTTGATATTTGACGAATTATTACAGTTTATTAAGAACAATAAAACCCCATTTTGTATCATGCAAGAACATATACCTCGACTGAAAATATACGTTAACACGGAACTGAGAATGAATAATAACATTCTCACCTTTACAGATAATAATAACCAAAATAATACAGTACCGATTACTTTCACGCGCTTTCTTCAAATGAATGACATTAACTAACAAACAGACGCACGTGTACGATTGCACAAAAGCATTTTTGCCATCTAGTGGATATTCGTGAAGTCCAAGCTCTTGTTCACGGAGCTGAGGTTACAACACGGGGACAAATCAATGTTAGTCCAAAATGAATATTGTTGTTGAAAAATCAAAGTCATTGTTCCTGACGCTGAAAATTTGAGAGTTTTTTATAAGAATAATCAGTTTATAAATACTTTTTTCAATTTTTCAAATGTGTAGTTCATATTCTACCTTGCCATACTGGATGTGGGGTCATGACACGGAGCTGAGATCTCATCTTATGTTTCCAATATTTTGTTAAGTTATATAAAAAAAATTTAATTAGAGTTTAGAAAAGGATTGAGAACAAATGTAATCAACTTATACATACTGAATTATTTTATCATTAAAACGTATATTTCGAAAAATTAACTGGGACATGAATACTGACGTTGCTGGTAGAATCACCCAAACATTATATTCAACAAAATAAATAATGAAAAAAAAAACAACAATTAATTGTAATTTTAAAAAATAAATAATTTTTTTTAACAAAACCAACAAAACTTACCTAAACAAAATTTCTAATAGTACCTAAATTACTTACCTTAAGTTAAATTCTGAATTTAAAGTAAAATTATGCACAATTATTCCACTTTTCACCCAAATGTTTAGCTGCCATAAACTAGCATCACTCCATCACTTGAAATCTGAACCAACGAACATTAACATAGACAAGAAGGGTCACTCTCCGTCGGAACTTTCATGTCCAGCTTACAGAAGCGCGCCGACGATTTCGACAAATTCCTGGAGCCGCACACGTGTTCGTGGTTATACGAGGTTCATGCAAACCGCTAGAGATTAAAACGAATAAACGTTCACTTACCAGGGTGATTTAAAAACATCTAGCAATAATTGTTATTCTAACTTATTCCGCTTAGTGGGAATTAAAATAAAAAAGGGAATATCGTCAGGATATTTAATTGGCGAATCTAAACATAATTATAAAAAGAACTGGTACCTAGCAAAAATGAAGGGAAAAATGAAAGTTACATCAAAAAGTAATAATGTAGTAAGCTACAGATGGGACTAGTAGGTATAAAAATTAACAATAAAATGTTTGCAAATGCCAACTTAAATAGGTATTCTAATTTAAAATGTATACAGGTTGTTTCAAATCCGAGGCCATCAAAGAGTACCAACTTACCTAACAGTAAAATACGGGTACTGGGAAAAATAATTATCGCGATTCGAAAATTGTGAAGATTGATGACCAATTGATGACCAAATGAATTAAAATCTATGAATTTTGAAAGTCTTTCATACTGAGTAGCCCGTTAACAACTCAATTAAAAAAAATGTATTTAAGTAAATGTGAAATAAAATATACCTGTAGGTTATCAAAGATGTTTTAAGATATTCAATTTTATGTTAGGTTTCATCGATTGTTTCGAAGAATATCTATTTTTTATATCCCGGTTCGCAAATTTAATTGTAAAATAAATCCGCAGCCTAATATATAGGTTTAAAAAATATTTATGAGGAAACTCTTTACAAGGATGTGTAAATAGTAAATTTTCATATAATTTTCTAAGGGTCGCTCCAACGTTCTCGTGACAACTAATTTTATTAAAATTTTCAACAAAGATTATATCTAGTTGTTTAACATATTCTACAATATTATTAGGAGGTACATTCAGACCTCCATAGTTTTTAGAAGTCGAATATGTTTTATGCACTAAAAATACAGCCGCTTCTTTTGGTAATGTCTTTTCATCATTATACTTTGTGCAAGCACTACAAGAGTGTTGCAACAAACATTTCCTTAATAGATAGCCAGAAATGTAAACTAGAGCATTGCCATCCGTACTTGAAAGATTTCTATAGTCGCATGTGAAAACTTTTAAAGAGCTGTTATTTGCCAATATAGGTACATCAATATTTTTATATTCCTCTAGCATATCAGGAGTTACATTGAGCAAAACTGTATTAATATCATTAATACAATTGGCACCTTCAACCTCATTAAAATATTTTAGAGAAAATAATTTCTTGAATGCCCTACAAAATTGAATTGGGGTTGGATTTCTCGAGTTTCCGCAACAATTTCTTACCAGACCAAAAAAATTTTCAATGCAATCCTGATTAAGGTTTCTTTTAACAAGAAACCTTAATCAGGATTGCATTGAAAA